>CM061042.1:114732199-114984719 GCA_030762985.1 Adelphocoris suturalis
CCTCTGTCCATCAGCTTGTTGTGGATCCCAGATAAATACCCTTCCAAGTCCTCCTTATCACTGCAAATCTTGTGTCCTCTAATAGACAATGACCGGGGAATTGACCATTTGATGTGTGAGGGATGACAGCTGTCATAGTGTAAATACAGTTGTTTGTTCATTGGCTTTGTGTGGACAGTTGTTATGATTTATCCTTCTTCGTTAAGTTTGATATCCACATCCTGGAATGTTGCATTAGTTTTAGAAAAGAACCACGTGAAACTAACGGAATACCGGGAATTCAGTTACTATAAGAATAGCAGTAGCTCTTCTTCACCGTGTTGCCAAACTAAAAAGATATCGTCAATAGAACGCTTCCACATGATAGGAGTTTTTGCTCGTGATGCGAGGAACTTGTTCTCCAAGCCAGCCATGAATAGATTTGCATAAGATGGTGCCATGCGAGTTTCCATAGCAGTACCTCTTTTTTGAATATACATCTGGTCACCGAATTTGAAAATATTCATCGTTAAAACACTTTCAGCCAGTTTCACCAACAAGTTTGTGGACGGGATCCGTGGAGCTGGTCGTTGCTGGTGCACGAAGTCCTTCATCCTGAAGTATTTTGGTGTATAAAGAGTTCACGTCAATCGTAGCTAGAATTACGTCTGCTGGTACTCTTGTGTCACGCAATACATCTCTTCATAGGATTGAGATTAAAAAAGTTCGTTCTTGCGCCCAAAAAAAGCTTTCCATTTTGAAAGGATGAGTTCATTGGCCAGCACTTCAATGAGCACAGTTAATTGCTCTAATTTCAAAAAAATATAGGTACTTGAACATTTTTTTTCCCCCATAAAATTGATACCTATTTGACAATCTCTTTGCACTCTAAGTGCTCAAATAATGTCTAAACTATGTAACATGATATAATTACGATATGTTACCAAAATTCGCTCATACGATCGTGCTGCATGACGGGAACTTTTTATCAAACAAATCCTGCCAACCATTTACTGTGAGGAAACAAAATCACAGTTTTAACCATTGATTCATCATGATTTTCCTTGGCGATTCATGTCTCCGCATCTACCTACTTATTACCACCCTAACCAGGACCTAGAATATCAGTCCATTCATTGAATTTGAAAATTATGTATATCCTGTAAATCATGAATGCGTACTGCTTTTCTCCCAGTGACAGGATGGCGGTTCTATGAAAGGACAGCGGTAAATAATAAACGAAGCACCTCATGCGATGAGAGACAGGTGCAAAGCGGGCTCAGTGATTTCCTATCCAATCTGTCCTAGCTAATTCATGGATGATTCATTCAATCTCAAGGTTTTGTCCTTATGTTAACGTAATTTCAGTTACCTACACCTATTTCGTATCCTCAGCACACGTATATTTTTGTACACCTATATTTTTGTTCACTCTTGAATGGACATTTTAATACGCAGTTTGCATTTCTAAGCTTCCTCAAAAAGTTGAATTGTTTCTACAAATAAGTCATGGAAAACAGATGTTAGAAAATTATCTTAAAAGGGAGGTGCTAAAAGGCTTGTTGGTGCCGGATAAACTGAGAGGGTAATCAGGTGATAAGTGAAGGGAAGGTCTAAAATGAGTTGAGGGAAAAAAAGAGAAAAACTGATGAGAAAGAAAACAGGACTAGCAAGAAGAAATTTCCAGTCATGCAGTATGATTATGAACGAATTTTCGTACTTGATTATGTTACATTGTTTTGAAAATTGAGAACTTTGAGAAAAGAAATTGTTAGTTACCAATTCTATGTCAAAAAACTCGTTCTAAATAATATTCTGCGATTCAAAAAGGGGTATTTTTAACTTTTGTGGTTTTAATCAATTTTGTAGCAAATTTTAATGAAATTTAAGTACATTTTTCTGCATCATTTTGCAAATAAATTTGTTAATGTTCTATTTTATAGTTAATAAACTTTATTTGAGCAATATTCTGCTGAAACAAATATAAATTTAACGATTTTTAGCCTTTTTTGCTATTTTTAGTGATGCTGTCCAACAAACTCATCCTTTCGTCTGGAAAGTTCGATTTTTTTTGGTGCAAGAACGGAATTTGTATCTCAATCCTAAGGAGAGTTAGCGTCTGGAAGGACAGACACACACACACACACACACACACACACACACACACACATATATATATATATATATATATATATATATATATATATATATATATATATATATATAGTAAAAAATTGAGTTTAACACCTTCAGTGCGGAGGACAGAAACAAGGTCGTCGACGCTCCCCCAACCAAGCGGAGAAGTGAAACTCAGGGGGGGGTCCATTCCCCAACTTTGTGGTTTCTATTTTTTGTTTTCTTGTTGTATGAGCCCAACACACTCATTTCAGTCATTTTTTACGAGCTTTATGCAGTGAAAATCGATTTTTGCATTTTTGCAATTCAGATTGGTGAGATGAACGAGATTTTGTATCCAGCACTAAACGTGTTAAATTATTCGCAATAATAAGCTCCTGGGAAAACGGGATGGTTGGAGATGGTAGCAAACTCGTCCTGGAGTTTCAGTTTAAACAGACGATCGTTGTCCAGATAGAGAAAGACGCGAATGCGAAGATGGTGTTTAAATTATTTACCCCTTTCAACCCGTCTGGAACATAGGTACGTCCCAAACTGACATACGACGTGTAGATACATTTCAATATTCATAAAATACAAAGGGAAAACGTATCGGGCTGTTTACCCTACCTACCTACCATCTTTTGGGTGATGAGAAATCATTAGAATACCATAAAAATAGGTACATTCCTGTCAGAGTTAGGTAGGATCAGGGTTTTATTATTTCACGGTGGTGATCTGAGAACCACATTATCACACAATATCACCGTTTCTACAGGCTGTTTTCAAAAACTCAGGCCAACTCGTCGGATTCAATTCGTTCAATCCTCAACTTTCTATCCTACTACGTTGACTGAAATCCACCATTAACTGGAGTTTTGAAGATTTAACGTGTACGCCTTCTCAAAATCTCATATCTATCGAGCTGATCCCAAATAAAAATCGCTTAAAATTTGTATTGAAAATATAGCACTCAGACACAGACACGGAACCAAATTGTTCAGGGACGAATTAAATCACTCGCAACGAAGTTGTGGAAACCCATTTCAAAACGGAAGTTAGTGAAAAACGTTGTCTATTTCCACGAAAAATAAAAGTTATTGTTTGTTACTGATGATGGCCTAACCGTCGAAATCGATTTAACAGTGTAACTCTTTTATTTTTCGTGGAAATAGACAACGTTTTTCACTAACTTCCGTTTTGTTCAGGGAGTTGTAAAATAGATTACCAGTGGAAATTTCGATTCTAGAGCGAAACGTGAGTTTATATGTTTTGATGACATAATTTACAATGTTTTCGACTCATTTCAATAACTCCATACCTACTACATATATAGGAAAGTATACTTATATATAGGTAGGTATATATATATATATATATATATATATATATATATATATATATATATATATATTTTTTTTTTTTTTTTTTTATTGTAATTTTTAATTTGTGATAATTGTAATTAATTTCTATTCAGTTGCAATATGTAATTTTTTTTATCCAACTGCGTTTAGGTAGGATTTTTCTTTTTATTTTAGCAAATTTTCGTAGAAATGGAGCTATCGCCATGGCTCCAAACATTTTAAAATCAAAATTTTTGACAAATCTCTTTATTGAGATCCGTTTTGAAGCATTCTGAAACGATTCCTAAAGTTTGCAATTTATCATATAAATAAATATGTATGTATATATATATATATATATATATATATATATATATATATATATATATATATATATATATATATATATATATATATATATACTCGGTGCTTCGCGCCTCGCAGGAGGGCTTCGCCCCCCTGACCCCCCCGATCTTTTCTCTTTTGTACTGCGTAGAAAACGAGGATAATTTGCTATGCAATTCTTAGCCTATATGCCATGTGATCTATATAAACTACTCAATTACTCGGTTGTACGTGAAAATCATCGTTAATTTCGTCACGGACGTTACAAAAAAAATTGTTGGGGGTCGGGCTAAGAATTGCATAGCAATTAATATAATAGAGGTGGTTTTCTTGAGGATCAGTCATAAGTCATTTGATTTGCCAAATTTTCGGTAATTTTTAGTACCATTCTCAAGGCATGGAGTAGTATACAGTTCAGTTTTTTCACAAGTAGCACAAACTTATAGGAAATTTGGACAGATTTGTATATTATAAATGCTGTACTGTTATCACGAGAGCTTTCTACATTTACGTATGTAGAGTATGTAGAACGCTCTCGAGCTAACAGTACAGCATTTATAATATAAAAATCTGTCCAAATTTCCTATAAGTTTGCGCTACTTGTGAAAAAACAGAACTAAAAATTGCTAAAAACGGCCAGAAATCGCTAAATTAAAAATTTTTGGTAGGATTTCAGACAAAACAAAATTATAGAGAATAACTGGGCCATTAAAAAAATTGCACAAAATTATGCAGAAAAAAGTACTTAAATTTTATTAATACGAGTGTTCCCTGAAAAATCTGTAAATACAGCAAGAAAAAAAAGCCAAAATCTTTTTGGAATCGCAGAATTTTATGAGTTCTTTTTGCCATAAAATTGGTTTTGAACAATTTCTTTGCACTCGAACCGCTTCAATTTAAATACAATTCAATAAATTAAAATAGAATGCATAGGTAAATTAAGAAAATTCGCTCATATGATCATGCTACATGACTGGAACTTTTTTATTTTTAGTTACCTAGCTGTTTTTGACGACATCTATATTCAAACTTATTCAGTAAATTGAGTCTCCATTTAATATTGCTCCTAGTTCTATATTTATATGTATGTTGGTACAAACCCCGTCATTTTTGTGAGTAGGTAGGGTAGTTTCTTGATGACCCATTATGAATTCTCCTTTACTTATGCTTGCTTATGCTGAACGGCATATATTCTTTTATAGGTAGGTACCTACTTTCATAGTTATAGCTGAGTAATGCCTTGTGATATTTATCCAAAGGGCTTCTTCCTTGATACTGATATCTTCGTTTTCGAGAAGATGGCTTCCACCGAAAAGTTACACTCTACCTCAGGCTTCCGCAAATCTCTCATTGCATCCATGTAAAAAGGGGTGAGTTGGAGAAGCACTCCCAAGGCTTCACTGTCTGAAAATGGAGGACAGTTTCATTCGACACCACCTTTCTATAGGTACTTCTATGACTGTGCACGCAGGTAGTAGCACGGAAAGGAAGAAAAGACGCCGCAAATTATTACACAAAGGTTTATTAGTTCTGTAATTTAGATAGCCCTTCTACGTAGAACACTGGTTCATACAAAATTACCTATCAACCAAACTGAGTCTATGGTGCATTATCGATTTTTTTTTTTTTTTTTTTTTTTTAATTAATTTTAACATTTCTCTGCATAGCACTATATAGTAAGATAACAAACGAAATATAATAACGACATAAGGAACAAGTAAATACTAGATGCAGTTCATTAACTGTCTAGTAATGGACATTAAATTGGTACAAAAAGCACTGTACTATGTACCTACTAAAGAAGATCACGGTTAATGAAGATTAAGAGCACAAGGATCTGATTTAGTATGATCTAGTTAGTCCCCATTCAAATTATCTTCCTAAACCGAAATATAGCTGCACGATTTATAAAGAAAATTAATTAACTAAAAAATTGAATAAATGAAAGAAAAATCGTGAAAGTAACAAGGAAGAAAGAATTAAAAAACGCTGCAAAGGAAATGGCACTTGAGCTTCCTCGTGACCTTCACAGTATGTCACCATTAAATTCCAGAAAACTAGAAACGACCGGTTCTGGCATCAGGGAATTAATAAGGTGGGAAATTGGAAGCTGAATGGTACATATAATAAATGAAATTAATGAGGAAAATTTTGATTTTAATATGGGACCATCCAGGATGTAGTCCGCATGTTCCCTGAAAATCATGACAGAACTGATAGGGGACCATGTTGAGCTATACCCGCACGATCCCTAAAAATTTGAAGAAAATCGCATCAAAATTGTAGATGTTATGGCTGTTACAAGGACCGTAACAAGAATATTTCGTTCACGCATGCGCAGAGCGTACCGCTAATGCAATTAAGATTATTGTCTTATGGGACCTCAAGAAGCCTTACCCACATCATCCCTGAAAATCTGACTGAAATCCGTTCAACATTGACCGAGTTATGACCGTCACAAGGAATTTACGATATCGCCTACCGTTGATTCGATCATGATGAAGTTGATAGGGGACTATTTAGAGCTTAACCCGCACAATCCCTGAAAATTTGGCTAAAATCGGATCAAAATTGTGGAAGTTATGGCTGTTACAAGGAAATGTGGACGGACAGACAGACAGACAGACACGGAACCAAATTTGTTCAGGAGGCTCTGAAACGCAAAATGCGAGTGGAAATTTTGATTTTGGAGCAAACAATTTTTTTTCATTTCGAAAGTGAAAACAAAGCTTCCGCTGCCTTGCAGTCTCGGAAGCAAAATGTATGTATCCACTGGGATACGAACCCTAATGGGTGATACATACTTGTAGTAGTCGCACAGCGTCCCGGCAACTGCCAGGCCCCCAGTCAGACGCGAAATCCACTAAGCTACGAACGCCTGTGTAATGAGGCTCCGAACATGAGAAGGTCGAGGTAGATAGCAGCACGTAAACAAGGACCTTACGTTATCTTGATCTTCTTTTGTTGCCTATGAGAGCAGTCGTGACGGACACGTTTTTTTTCGGATTTTTATTTGTTTGTGTTTCTATATTGTAATAATTCATTTATTAGTAATATAATTCCTATTTTTGACCAGTATTGATGAGACTGAAGGTGCAGGGAACGAATTGCAGAGCGAAAAAGGGTGGAACAAGGTTCACTATTCAATACCTTACCATGGTATCTTCGAGCCGGTATTCGTGGGACTTGGCAGCTGATCAAATGTAGTTCCTGGAAAGTATGTACCTAGAAAAATGATGGAGTACTAATGCTAATTGTGTCTGAAACAATTTAGTTCACTAGCAAGAGAAGGGATGTGTGTTGCAGCTACACTCTCACCGTCTGTTGCAAAGAGAAACAAAAGGGAGCGACTAATAACTGAAATAGGTAGGTAAGTAGTACGACTTCATTTCACTCAATAAAAAGTTATGTGAAATTATGTGAAAACCAATCCGGAACAACAGTGATTGAACCCCAGGTAGATGAGAGGAACACCTGAAATAGACCTCCAAGACCTGCCTCACCAGTCAAACTGCCTCCAGTGACTCTACTTCTACTACACTTTGGCTGTAGCAGCTGGACATCACCGGCGCCTCTGAGGGTCTCACAACCAAAACAGCCAAGTTTCAACCAGCTTTCCTTGCCCTAGGCTCGAAGACAGCCAAATTAGTAGTTGATATTGATCTGCCACTACTCTCGACACCATCAGCCTCTCTTCCTTCATTTGCCAGCTTCGGTCTCTCTTTTGTTTATTGTTGTGCGGATTTTGGCCCTGGTTGCCCAGCACCAGGTACCCTTAATCCGTGACAACCCACTGATGACAACAACGAGATCTTTGTAGTCAGGAGATCATCCACTGAGCCACACACCTTCACAAGCCCACACAACTACCAGTGATCATATGAGAGTCAACAACATTACCGACTGCCTCCACAGAGTCAACACAACTACCCACAGCCCTCCATGATTCAACAGCACTACTCCCAGCCTGCACCGGTCTACAACATCGGGAACAACACACAGAAAGATCAATGGAGACTGCTCTTCCCCCCAACGTCTCTTCATTCAATGTAGGAAGTTAAATGTACATCCTAGCTCATTGACACCGGCAGTGACACATCAAGCCTGCCCAATTCTCTCCTCCACCAAACTCAGCCTATGCAGAATACTCTCTAGTTGGCAAATGGAGGAGTTATTCAAACCTTTGGATATCATCTGGCTACTGTCTACCTACCCAACCTGCCCATCTACGAGTGCAATTCCATTGTTGCACTGATCATTGGAGCGAATTATCTTCGCCATTTCAGCCTGCAGATCAACCTCTCAAATATACGGCTCATCGACATGTCATCCCAAGGATTCATCAAGGGAACTGTCCTCCTAGTCTCGTCCTCAAGATCACGCTGTTCCACGCTCCACTTGGTCCCACCAGAGTTCTCTAAACTCCTACTGAACTACAGGCCTAACAAGATGGCTGCAGAGACCCCTGTCTTCCACCATATCAGAACCAAGGGAGCCCCATGTCACGCCAGAAGCTGTAGACTGCCGCCAGCTTTGTTTGAAAATAAAGAAATACTTCCTCCTTCGTGATGGCACTGTTCAGCCCTCCGATTCGCTATGGTTAAGTGCATAGGAGCCCACTGCAAGTAGTGATGAAACCCAATGGTAAGGTCCGCCTACAGAACACAGAAAAGACTCTTTTCTGTGCTTTGTGGGTCCGCCTCGTTGGTGACTGCACAACCTTTAACTCCCAGAGTTTCGGACTGTTTTTTATCACACACCTTCATGACTTCATGATCTCGCTCCATGGCTCTACTGTCTTCTCAACTCTAGACCTCTCATGAGCCTTCCTATACTGTCGGTTACATCTGGATAACATAAAAAATACTGCATTGATCATCCCTGTGGTGAAAACCACCCCCTCTTTTCAACAGCCCTTTTCAGGGCTACCAAAAAGAGGTAGATACGACACACAAATATTTATAAGACGTCGAGTTATAACTCCGTCAAACAAAATATTTCACCAGAGAGAAAATACGAAATTCTCTCTCAAAAGTGAAATATTAACTAATAACATACAAGGCGACCTCCCTAAACACTTACTGGGCGAGAGAGACGCGACAAGTATCTCGAACCAAGTCGCCTTGAATGAGAAAACTCAAACAGAAAATCAAACGTCCTCTAAAACTAACAAGGACAATTCAAACAAGCCTACTCGCCAATCAGAAACACTGATTACACGAGAGACCATAGGCGAACCAACCAGGAGGCGGCAAGCAACCACCTCTGGTCCAGCAGCCACCCCGGGGACCCCGTCTGAACAACGGACGCAGGGAAACCACCCAAGGACCCCGTCTAAACGACGGACGCAGGGAAGACAACTCAAGGTCGTCGGCTCCGCAACGGACGCTCGTAAGCCACCCCCGGGGACCCCGTCGCAGCGACGGACGTGGGGAAACCACCCCGGAGGACCAGCTCAGCTATCATACTCGCAGATACTGAGAAAACAATGTGCGAGCCAATGAGATTACACAGTTGAATTAACGAAATTAAGCGGACCAATCAGGAGGCGGCAGGAGGCGGCCACCTCCCTATAATTACCCCGCTCGGAGCCCTCCGAAATTCATTCCACTCTCCGCTCTCGACGACTACACTCCGAAGTACGAAGATTTCTACACGCTCTACGCTGACGATCCTTCTGCTCCCGAGTTCATCTCAAGAACGGCTTCCTACTGCTTTCTACAAGGCATACCTTCTCTCCACACAGATCTCGCATTGGCATCTACGAGTCCAGTGATTATTCATCCTGCTCATTGCCCAACGTAGTTCTTCTGTCAGGACGCCACCCGGTACATCTATTGATATTCTCATTAGATCGTACGCCCGCTGGGACGTTCCGAGACGTGTCGCCCGGGTTTCGTAGCACTAGGCTCGTCACCGACCGCTGTGGGCACGCCGATAAATTACACAGCTCATCCGCTCTAATTTATCGTCCAAGGAAGTCTTTTTCAAGACTACAAGGTAGGACCCTGACATCCGAGCAAAGGAAAGAAGCTCTGTCAAGCGAGTCCACCTTCCAAACCCTCTATTTCTATACGTAGAGGTATCGAAAACGAGTTAATAAACTCGGATATTTCGATGGAGCGCCGCCCGTCCTATTTCCTCATGCAAGGGGAGGCGGAACACGGCGCGGCCGGGCCTCTTAGCCCACGCAGCGCTCCCTACCCGCTGCTCGACTCGTCCGCTGTTCCTAGCGACGGCCCCAGGCTCGATCCTCGCGAAGAGATCGCCTTCTCACCTAACGTATTCGTTAAGGAAACGTTAGATCCAGCCTCACACACGCAAAAGTTCGAGGATACCTTTCAGACCCGCTCTGAAGTCAATCATCATGATTCGACAAAGATTTCCGAATATCCACGATATTCTACACAAGGCTACCCGGCCGACCCGAGTGTCAAATACACTCCAAATGTGCTAAAAACGAAGGATACTTTTCAGTACCTCAACCAAGCCCAACATATTCCTCCTACAGATATAAATCTTAGGCCGGAATATTACATAACGGCTCAGCACCAAACTGATCGAACCCAGCACCCACTATGCGAGCCCAGTGCTCCACGCGGCTGCGACACGAACTACCCCTCAGTTCCTCCCGCCAAGCAAGCTGACCTTGGCGATTTCGCTCACATTCCTTACAGGAATACCTCAGGGACAAACCCGCATAACCAGATTATAAATGTCCCACTTGGTCTACCTACACCAAGTAAAACATATTTAAATCCACTACAAATGGTGACCCCGCCTTTGAACAGGCTTAACACGGAGCATTTCGTTCCCTCTTATGAAGCTAGTGGATTTCAGGGAACCACTGCGGGCGTGCGACCCCCGCCGGGCCTATACGCCCCACATCTCACTCAACAACCCTCTACACAAAGTGGCTTTCGAGCACTTTTGGAGGAAATGGGAGATTATCAAAGACCAATCTTCCAAAAGAAGAATATCGATCGTGCACTCGCCGAGTTCGATCAATACTGCGTGCGAAAACACCTGAGAACGCAGAACGAATGCTTCTCAGCTATATACAAGTGGGTACCGGAAGAAATGCGGGAAGCTATCGACTCAGCTTACCTCACGGCACCCCACGCACCTTATGAAGAGGCCAAACAGCGCCTACAACGAGAATACGGGTTGTCCTTACAGGACAGGCTCCTCGCACTCGAGGACCCCGCATCTCTCGCCAAAAAACTCAGCACCAAGTACCACGAAATGTACTCTAAAGCTGTTGGGTACTTCTCAGAGGCTCTGATCACTCAAAAGTGGATCGAAACTCTACCTATCGAAGCCCGAGGTATGGTCGCAGCACAGCCTACCACGACCGCCCGGCTCGACCTAGCTGATACGCTACACGCGTACAAAACGGAGAACCCCTCTCTCAACATACGAGGAGTAGAATCTACTCCGAAACCCACGAAGACTGGTTTCAAAAAGGCCCTCTCACAAAAACCTGAGTTCAAACCCCAGCAAGTAGAGAGTAAGCCTCACAAACCGACGGCTTATGTCTGTCGAAACCACGCACGTTTCGGTAACGAAACTCGAAAGTGTGCAGACCCAGACCACTGCACTTGGAAGGCAAATACTGCCTCCAAACCTAGCAAAAAGGCAGCGCCTATAAGCCAGCCTAAAACCTGGTTTTCAAGCGAAAATACTCAGAGATCGGTACAAGAAAGTACCGTTCCAACCTCCGACGCAGAGAGTTCGGAAAACGAATAACTGCCAGTGTATCTGAGCCTATACACCGGCAGACTAATGAGTACAAAAGGCTTTTTTTCAAGTGCAAACTAAATGGCACTGAATTTCTCATCGACACGGGAGCAGAAGTGAACATTCTGCCCCACAATGTCACCAAAAAATTGGGCTTAAAAATTCGTAAGTCCAACGTCAAGCTCACAGCAGCTAACGGAGCCCCTATAGACACACTAGGGCGTGCTGACACGACAATTAACATCGGCCTCGGAGACATGACCACCGATTTTATGATCACGAAAGTTGATCTAGCGATCCTCGGTATACCATTCCTCGAGTCTTGGGATATCGGAATACGGGTCAAATACAAATACATCTATAAAGATAAAATAAAAAGCTATGCCGATCAAAAAATCGCTGCAGTCATGAACAAAAAATTCACTGACGAACAAATAGCAGCTACTATCCCTCATCGTGACAACAGCCCTCAACCAGAGGACGTGCAAATCACGGAGGACGAAAACATTCGCTCTATCATTGAAAAATACAATGATAAAATGAGCAAACTTCAAGGAAAGTGGAAAAACAACGGGGTTTACCACCGTATAACCACGGAAGGAACACCAGTACACTTCCGTGCAAGACCCATGGCGGGCGAAAAACGGGCTCAAGTCAAAAGTACTTTTGACAAAATGCTCTCCGAGGGCATAATTGCACCATCAGATTCCGAATGGGCATCCCCGTTACACTGTGTGCCAAAAAAAGACGGGTCATGGAGGATCACCGGCGACTACCGTTTCCTGAACGCGAAAACGAAGAAAGACGCCTACCCTCCTCCTCACATTCGCTCTTTCCAAGCGAATTTACATGATACACAAATCTATTCGACAATAGATTTAAAATCGGCATATTACCATATTCCGATGCACCCAGATGACGCTCATAAAACTGCAATTATTACACCTTTCGGTCTTTATGAGTTTAAAAAAATGAGCATGGGTTTGGCCGGAGCGGCTCAAACATGGCAAAGATACATGGACAGCATCATGCGAAAATTTGATTTCGCATTTGTATACCTAGATGACATATTGGTGGCTTCTAAAAATTATAAAGAACACATGAACCACCTCAAACAAATTTTCGACAAGCTTGGGGAACAAGGACTTCGAGTAGGTTTTGATAAATGCATTTTTTCAAAACCTACCGTCGATTTCCTAGGTTTCACTATCTCGAAAGAAGGGATAATTCCTAAACGAGATAAAATAGAAGCCATAGAACAATTTCCTAGGCCAATAGACGTACGAAGTCTACGCAGATTCCTAGGTATGTGTGGTTTTTACCGAGCTTGCTCAAGTAAATTCGCTCACACAGCACAACCTCTGTATGACTCCATTCAGTCAAACAAAAAAAATGACAAAACACCTATCGAATGGACATCAGAGAGAGAAAAAGCTTTCAACAGCTTAAAACAAGCAATGATAAAAGCTACATTGCATAATATTGCTCATCCACACCCTACAGCAGAGTGGAGAATAGTCTGCGACGCATCCGACACACACATCGGAGCGGCACTGGAGCAGGAAATTACAGACAAACACGGCTCGAAATCTTACCAACCATTGGGATTTTTCAGTAAAGAAATTCCGGAACAATGGAAGAATAAAGCCTCATTCGACAAAGAGATGTTCGCCGTTTACCAAGCTTGCATTCACTGGCACAATGACTTGGACGGCCGATCTTTTCATATTTGTTCAGATCACAAGCCTCTGCTAGGCACGATGCTTAAGAGAAATGCACATTTTTCTAAAATGATTGAGATGGCTAACATACATCTCTCAAATGACAAGTGACATTCGACATATACCCGGAGAGAACAACGTCGTCGCCGACGCACTCTCCAGACCCTTCGATCCAGTTGAAATTCAAACAAAATCGATTTCAACCCAAACTGACGAGGGTCCACCCATAGCCGAAATTTCGCAAATTACGGCTGCAATAGAGTGCAATCTTCTATTGCACATTTCAAATGCACAAATTCGTTCTCCTCCTAACGCAGAGGACAAATTGAAACTCACACGAGTTGAATTCCCTCAAGGAGAGATTTGGTGTAACCTAGACCTAGGACACCCAAGACCCTATATTCCAAACGAAATAAGGCAAGAAATAATCAGCCAAATTCACAATTTGGGACACCCAGGCATACACTCTACAGTGTATAAAGTAAAACAAAGATATTTTTGGCACGGACTTCGTGCAGATGTCTCCAACTGGGTCCGAGCGTGCGAGACTTGCCAACGAGCAAAAATCACTCGCTCCGTGAAGCTCCCTTACTCCGAATTTGAAACGGCTAACAAATTTTCACATGTACACGTTGACATTACCGGACCCTTACCTTTAGCTAAAGGAGGGAAACGTTACATTCTAATGATGGTCGATAGAGCAACGGGTTGGCTAGAGGCAGTCCCTCTTAACAACATCGAAACATCCACGATCACAAATGCCTTTATCAATATTTGGGTAGCTTCAAAAGGCGTACCTAAATACATCACAAGTGACCAGGGCACACAATTCGAATCAGATCTATTTAATTCCATTATGGAACGTCTCGGAGTAAAACATACTCATACGTTACCATACAAACCGTCAACAAATGGAATGGTAGAACGCAGAAATAGATCTTTGAAAGAGGCTCTCAAAGCACAAAACGAAAATTGGCTCGACGCCCTTCCAAAAGTACTACTCGCCATGCGTACGGCAGTAGACCCAGCAACGGAAACGACACCGTTCCAAAAAGTTTACGGAATTGACGTACCACTCCCAGGAGACATTTTCGTAACTTCTACAAACCTTTCTGAGCCTCTCTTCTTCCGGCCTACGCATATTAAACATAATAATACGAAGTATGCCGTCAACATGCCCAAAAACTTGGATACATGTACACATGTCTATATCAGAGTGCCCACACAGCTCTCCTCCCTGCAATGTCCTTACACGGGACCATTCAAAGTTATTAAAAGAGATAAGTTTTCGGTTACAGTACAAATTGGCGAACACACAAAAAAAGTTCCCAAACAACAAATAAAACCAGCTTATACTCTAAATACAGACGAAGCTGTCTCACGAAGCCAAAATCAGGCAGAAAATAAGGAGAAAACTCCCCGAAAATCCGCCAGAGGGCGCGTCCCCTCTACCAAATTCGACGAGAAGTGGGTGACTGCACTCGAAGCAGGCCACGCCCACTTTTCTCGGGTAGGAACAGTGGGAGATATAAATATGGAACACCCCACGCCCGGAGCTCATACCAACTCTGACCATGGCAGCTTCAACTCCTCCGAACACCTCCGAACAAATGATCACGGAAGAAGTGGAGAATTTCCTCCTAGCCGAGGAAATTCCGGCAACCATCAGCCCGCTACCACCTTCGCCAGAAAAGAAGGCACCGACGGACGCCAGCGCTCCGAGGGAGGTGGTGTGGAAGACACCAGCCGCGTACACGACACCGGCTACAACCGCTCCGCAGGTGCCCAGGGCTCCACCCGCTCACCAGCTCCCCACGGTTCCACGAAAGTGGATCAGCTCGGGCGACGTGCCCATGCCTCGGTGGGAGGAGATGACCGCAGCGGGGTGGACGGAGCCGGAACGAGCACCCCCGCAACAGCCAAGCCGCGGCCGCGGGCCAAACCCTCGCGGGTTTGGCTCCCGTCGGCAAAGCTCGGGCCGGCCACGGCCGCCCCGCGGCGCTCGTCGAAACCGGCGAGGCCGGGGCGCACCCCAGGCGCGGGACGCGAGGCCTGCACCTCCGCCTCCGCCCCAACTGGTGAGGGTTTCATACGGAGAATTCCGTGTGGACCTCCCAGTTCTCCCCAACCGGCGTCGTCGTTAGTAACACGACGTCTTGGGGGGGCGCCTGTGGTGAAAACCACCCCCTCTTTTCAACAGCCATTTTCAGGGCTACCAAAAAGAGGTAGATACGACACACAAATATTTATAAGACGTCGAGTTATAACTCCGTCAAACAAAATATTTCACCAGAGAGAAAATACGAAATTCTCTCTCAAAAGTGAAATATTAACTAATAACATACAAGGCGACCTCCCTAAACACTTACTGGGCGAGAGAGACGCGACAAGTATCTCGAACCAAGTCGCCTTGAATGAGAAAACTCAAACAGAAAATCAAACGTCCTCTAAAACTAACAAGGACAATTCAAACAAGCCTACTCGCCAATCAGAAACACTGATTACACGAGAGACAATAGGCGAACCAACCAGGAGGCGGCAAGCAACCACCTCTGGTCCAGCAGCCACCCCGGGGACCCCGTCTGAACAACGGACGCAGGGAAACCACCCAAGGACCCCGTCTAAACGACGGACGCAGGGAAGACAACTCAAGGTCGTCGGCTCCGCAACGGACGCTCGTAAGCCACCCCCGGGGACCCCGTCGCAGCGACGGACGTGGGGAAACCACCCCGGAGGACCAGCTCAGCTATCATACTCGCAGATACTGAGAAAACAATGTGCGAGCCAATGAGATTACACAGTTGAATTAACGAAATTAAGCGGACCAATCAGGAGGCGGCAGGAGGCGGCCACCTCCCTATAATTACCCCGCTCGGAGCCCTCCGAAATTCATTCCACTCTCCGCTCTCGACGACTACACTCCGAAGTACGAAGATTTCTACACGCTCTACGCTGACGAACCTTCTGCTCCCGAGTGCATCTCAAGAACGGCTTCCTACTGCTTTCTACAAGGCCTACCTTCTCTCCACACAGATCTCGCATTGGCATCTACGAGTCCAGTGATTATTCATCCTGCTCATTGCCCAACGTAGTTCTTCTGTCAGGACGCCACCCGGTACATCTATTGATATTCTCATTAGATCGTACGCCCGCTGGGACGTTCCGAGACGTGTCGCCCGGGTTTCGTAGCACTAGGCTCGTCACCGACCGCTGTGGGCACGCCGATAAATTACACAGCTCATCCGCTCTAATTTATCGTCCAAGGAAGTCTTTTTCAAGACTACAAGGTAGGACCCTGACATCCGAGCAAAGGAAAGAAGCTCTGTCAAGCGAGTCCACCTTCCAAACCCTCTATTTCTATACGTAGAGGTATCGAAAACGAGTTAATAAACTCGGATATTTCGATGGAGCGCCGCCCGTCCTATTTCCTCTTGCAAGGGGAGGCGGAACACGGCGCGGCCGGGCCTCTTAGCCCACGCAGCGCTCCCTACCCGCTGCTCGACTCGTCCGCTGTTCCTAGCGACGGCCCCAGGCTCGATCCTCGCGAAGAGATCGCCTTCTCACCTAACGTATTCGTTAAGGAAACGTTAGATCCAGCCTCACACACGCAAAAGTTCGAGGATACCTTTCAGACCCGCTCTGAAGTCAATCATTATGATTCGACAAAGATTTCCGAATATCCACGATATTCTACACAAGGCTACCCGGCCGACCCGAGTGTCAAATACACTCCAAATGTGCTAAAAACGAAGGATACTTTTCAGTACCTCAACCAAGCCCAACATATTCCTCCTACAGATATAAATCTTAGGCCGGAATATTACATAACGGCTCAGCACCAAACTGATCGAACCCAGCACCCACTATGCGAGCCCAGTGCTCCACGCGGCTGCGACACGAACTACCCCTCAGTTCCTCCCGCCAAGCAAGCTGACCTTGGCGATTTCGCTCACATTCCTTACAGGAATACTTCAGGGACAAACCCGCATAACCAGATTATAAATGTCCCACTTGGTCTACCTACACCAAGTAAAACATATTTAAATCCACTACAATCCCCTTCAGCACCTTCCAGTTTACAAGAATGAAAATAGCTTGTGCAACACCCCCCAGACTTGGCACAGATTCATTAATTTCATCCTAAGTGATCTACCCTTCACTCACTATTGCCTCGATGTCATCCTTGTGGCCTCTAAGGACCATCTTTTCCTTGTGATAGGTACCCACTCAGTGACTTGCTGTACCCATATAAGATATGGGTAGTATGAACCTCTCCCTGCCTTAACGTAGACAATCGCAGGCTAGGGGTTCAGGCCTAGCCAATAGTGTAAAAGGCATGAAAGCTAGGTACCTACCCTAAAAATCTCACTTCATCTCTGTAAAATTTAAACATAGATGGTCCGCTACTTGTATTTACGCGGGAACCCTTAGGACGCTATTCAAACATGTCAGCTAGGTACTCTAGCGGATGCAATCTATACTACTTATTTAGTTTTCATGTGAAACCCACTTCTCTTTGAGAATGCGTTGTAAGTACTTGTGTCTGCCGTGAATAAAACGTTTTACGAAGATACCTAAGGTATGTAAGTATTTCATTTATTTACTAATAAGTAAATAACCCGTTTCCCTGTCACGACGTCGAAGCAGATTTCCAGATAATACTTGTGTTTATCTTGAAATCCGTATGATGATCTGGCAAGGAAGGATGATGAAAGGGAGAAGTTCCCAACATGGCCTTCCTCCCAAGCTGGTACCTATGTGAAGTTGTTTGTGTTGGTAAGCCGTTCAGTATGATGATTTTATTCCGTTTAGAATGGATGTTACACCATTCAGTATGTTGTTTTACACCGTTCAGTACGTTGATATTACACCGTTCAGTACGTTGATGTTACACCGTTCAGTATGTTGATTCTACATCGTTACCTTTGTACATCCTACACCGTTACTCATCTTGATCTATGTACCCTGTTAATCCGTTAAGAGGTCTCACAAGTGTTACTCCGTACCTAATCCCTTTCTCGTATTGTATAGCTCTGTTGATCTTGATGGATTTTTACTGTCAGTAGCCTTCCTACGTTTCGAACTGGCACAGGGTGCGTAGGAAAGGGCTAAAGTCGTATCTTTGTTTCTGGGGGCCCCCTAATGAACGAAAATCCCTATTTATTCCGTCAAACCGTTCCATCCTACTCCGTTAAGCGAACTGACAGGTTTTTATTCGAAAAATTAATCCGATAAACGAGAAAAGGTCGATGTTCGGGGACGATGGATGGCGTCCCAAAAGAAGGTTGATAGAAAAGTGTTGTAAAAGTCCAGTTAGATGAAATGGTTCAGGATTCACCCCTCTTCGGGCATAATCCGTGTATTTTGTGCGATGATTATGACGATGTCAAGAAACTAACAATTGAATGTGAATTCGATTGTCGGTAACGATCGAGTCGATGGTCTGTTGAAATCGAAACGATTGAATCGATAGCTGATAATCGAATACGATGTCAACAAATAATCGAATGCGATGTCAACGGATAATCGAATACGAAATCGAGAACCGATAATCGAATACGTAATTCGAATATTTGAAAAGTATTTGTAAACTATAACCAAAGAATTCGCTTACTCCGTTACACTTACTCCGTTACTCTTCTATCAACCAAACGTATTTGTGTGCAGTGAGATCTGATTTTAAAGCGTTTACCGAATAAGATTGTATTACCAGCTGGGAGGAAGTGTAGTTGGTAGGTCCTAAGTAGATGTACCTACCTCATCATACGAAAGTCTTCGCAGGGAGCGTTTAAAGGGAAACCTCCACTTATATAAAGACAATAAGCTATGATAAGCTGTCTAATTCCGTTACTTTTATTCTTTACAGAATTTAATCCGAAAGTGTCTGCTGACTGAAATCCGTTACCCTACTCCGTTACTTTTACTCCGTTACGCTTACTCCGTTGCGCTTACTCCGTTACGCCTACTCCGTTACGCTTACTCCGTTAAACTTACTCCGTTACTCTTACTCCGTTAAGCTTACTCCGTTACTCTTACTCCGTTACTCCTACTCCGTTAAGCTTACTCTGTTACTCTTACTCCGTTTAGACAAGTGGACATACCATGGATTCACATGATGGAGAAACACTTCTCAGCTTATGTAAGGAGAAACTGAAATCAGAAGTCAATGACAAAGAGGCGAAAATTCTGCAAGAATTTGAGGACTCCATGAATGAATACCGACTCCGGACAAAAGCATTATTTTCTACTCTAAGAAACAAGATAGATTCGCTAACCTTCGAGAGTCTCCTTGACACTACATCATCAGAATCCACTCATAAGACCAAAGGTACAGGAAATTCTGGAGAAACTGTTACAATGGAACATGCTCAAACCACACAAGAGAAAATCAGAGAGTACGAAAAGACTGAGCAAATCGATGTTCGACCAAGACGTCTGCTGAAGACAAGGCTGAACCATGCAGATAATAAACTGACCTCCACAACTGACTTTAATTTATGGAAAAACGCAATCCGCATTCAACTGCTTGCCAATGATAGTCTGTTTGTGATTGACAATTCAGAGAAGCCTGCTGAACAATACACTGCATCAGAACAGATTCAAATCAAGAACTCTGTGTTGGCTTATCTACGTTCAAACTTGGATGACGATTTTTCAAGAATTGTCCAGGAACTCCGAGAACCTCGAGAAATTATGAATACTCTTCAGGATATGTGCAAACCAGCCACTATGATGCATCAACATGCACTTCGAGATGAATTGAAAAACATGAGATATGACTTCAGTGAAGATGCAAGAGCATTTGTAGCACGTTTCAATGATCGGGTAAACCAACTTCGAATATGCCCTGGAGTTACTCATGATGAGGGTGCAGAGAAATATGACTTCAAGAATGCGGTCAGGAAGATCTATCCACATGTTATGCTGATAGATTCTGTGGACAATGAAGGAAAAGGCAAAACAGCAAAACAACTTAAAGACCACTTCATCCAACATGTTATATTCAATCCTCATGATGATGACGACACAAACCAAGCCATGATCAATAAACCTTCAAGTTCCTCCAATCATGAAACGAAATCAAGACTGCCTTCCAATGTTTGTAAAATATGTGGTCTTCAAGGACATGTCCCAAGTAAATGCAAAATACAGGCCATCGTATGCTACAATTGTGGTGGCCAAGATGGACACATGTCCTGGCAATGCCCCAAACCACCTACTGAACGGACAAGAGAAGCTAGGAGTAAAAAGCAAGGGTTGGGTAGAAGGGCACCTGACAGAATCCCTTCATATCCTGCTAAGCGACAAAAACAAAATAACAAGAATCCAACCAGTGCTACTTCTAAGACAAACTTGAGAGTAAAGCAAAGGAAAACCCGAGGAAAAAGAGTGTTGATGCCCATGTCAGAATTTATTGCTGAATCGAAAAGACGGATCAGGAGAGGCTCAGCAAGGTTGGTTGTTGAGGAATCACTTGAAGACAGTGCAGCTGACGCAGATGCTTTGGTTCTAGTATCCTACCCAGATTCTGACTCCGACTTGGAAACTGCAGCTGTCACAGACCTCAGAAGGCATGATGATGATGATGAAGACTTGGATCTGAACTCTGGTCCCTATGCTGGGGCAGCCAACTTCCAGTATGACGGTAAATACTCTGGTAAAACTTCTATCTCTTTTGTGGTGGATACAGGCGCTACTTCTAACATTGTTAATGACATTTCAGTATTAGTTAACGTTAGGAAGCTAAGCAAACCCAAGTTCATTTCTTGTGCTAACAAAAGTATCAGTGCCGATATGAAGGTAGAGTTCATTGGAGATTTGGTCGTCTTCAATGAGTACAACAATAGATACAGCTGCCTACGACAAGTGCTGTATGCTCCAGTACTAGTAGAAAATCTTTTCTCAATCAGAAAACAAATATCAGGCTCAATATCTGTAATCTTTGATCACAAAAAAAAGTTGAATTGATAGACAACCAAAAAAACGAAGTAATTAAAACAGGAAATTATGACGGCCATTTCTGGTGGTTACATTTTACACTTCCACTCGCTAATCGCTCAAATGAGGAAATTAAGTCAATTTTACTAGAGTTATATAAACAAAATGAAATTCACAATATCAAAAAACCTCAAGTTAACTGTGCAGTTGATGGTTTAGGAGGGAGTACAAGTGATATAGGTTTAGGAGGGAGTACAAGTGATATAGATTTAGGAGGGAGGTCAATAACAATCCATCCAGAACAATCGCACCCAGTAACAGAGTCTTCAGGCTCAAATTCCCTTCGCAATAACATGGGGATGTTGTGGCACCTAAGACTTAACCATGCTTCACTTAAATATCTCATTAAACTTTCTCAAACAGTCAAAGCACTAAAAAATGTCAAATTCGGGTCTGATATTCTTGATTGTAGTGCTTGCAAAGCAGGAAAAGCTAAAAGAAAACCATGTAGTGAAACTAGGGCACGTTCTGAAAAGGTATTTAGTAGGTTGTACTCAGACTTAGTTGGGCCCATTAAACCAGTCAGTGTAAGTACCAAGAGTAGGTATATAGTGACATTTACCGATGATGCGTCCAGATACGTATGTGCTTATGAATTAAATAACAAAACCTCAGTTCATATTGCACTAAGCCTCTGTTTACAAGAAATTAGGTTATTACTGGGCGCAGATATAAAACCTGTTGAACTCCGTACAGATGGTGGGCTGGAGTACAAAACTGTTCAAATGAATAATTTGCTTTCTAGTGAACAGATTACTCATACTGTGAGCCAACCCTATACCCCCCAACACATAGGAACTGCAGAGAGATTAAATTTAGAACTTGAAGAGAAAATTCGTACAGATTTGGTCTCTTCGGGTATCCCTCAAGGCTATTGGAATTATGCTTTAAGACACGTAATTTTCATCCACAATCGTACACCTAACTCTGCCAATAATTTCTTTTCTCCTTATGAAATAATTCATAAGAAGCCTCCAAAACTTGAGTATATAAGACGATTTGGATGTGAATCGTATGTGTTGGATAATAGGGCCAAACACAAAAATAAGTTTTACCGTAGAGCAACCGTGGCTTACCTACTTGAATGCAATGACACTGGCTACACGTTGCTAGACGGTGAAAAAAGTACTATTATTCGGTCTAAAAACGTAGATTTTGTAGAATCGAGAGTGTATGCTGATCGACACATCTCAACCTCACATAGACCAACCCCAGAAAATATCACAGAATTTGAAATATTGGATGATCAAAATGAAAATGACTCAAATGCCAAAGACAAAATTTCTTCTGAACCATCGACAACACAACATACTGATGCACCCAGACAAGAACTGATAGGTGGAACTGACACATTTGATTTCTTTGAAGAGTTCTGTGATGAAACTCTCACCGCAGAAATCATAGATACGTTCCTAGCTAATATTGAAAATGACCCTGTAAATTATATTGAAGCTCTAAATAGCCCTAACCGCCAACATTGGATTAAAGCTATAGACGAAGAATTTGAGGCTTTAACAAAAAACCAAACTTGGGATATAGTGCCCAAATCTCAAGTTCCAATAAGTCATAAAATCGTAAAATCCCGTTGGGTACATAGGGTTAAGCGTGAAGTTGGGGGTAAAGTCAGATATAGAAGCCGTTTAGTAGCAAAAGGTTTTGCCGACAACAATGACTATGAAACATCAGAGGTCTATGCACCTGTAGCCCGTTTGGCTGATGTCAGATTTATGTTATGTGTAGCAAATAAGTTTGATCTCACTATTTCTCAATTGGATATAAAAACGGCCTTTCTAAATGGAGAACTTACAAAGACTGTTTACATGGAGATACCAGATGGTCTTCCTGAATTTCTAAATGAGAACAAAACTTTCAAAAAATATCATGTTTGTAAATTAAAACGAGCACTTTATGGTCTTAAAGTTTCCCCTAAGAGGTGGTTCTTGAAATTCAGAGAAACCATCTCGTTGATAGGCCTTAGTTCATATGATTTTCAGCCTTGCTTATTCAAATGGCATGATGGGACCAAATTAGTTTTAATGTTACTCTATGTTGACGATATTTTGATTGTCACTAATTGTAATGAAAAACTAGAACAAATTAAATCTCACTTACGAGATCACTTTGAAATTACTGACCTCGATGAACCTCAAAAATTTTTAGGGATCGAAATCGTAAGGGATAGGACTCATCGAGTCATATATTTGCACCAACATAAACATATAGAAAATATGATAGATCAATTCAATATTAGAAGAACTCCAAATTATCGAATTCCAATAGTTGAAAATTCAAAAAAAATAGATTACCTTTATTAGCTCAAGCCCTAGCTGACCAATCTTACTCAAGACCAAACGTCCCTTATAGGCAAGCCATTGGTCTATTGTTATATCTTCAGAATTGTGTCCGACCTGATATAACTTTAGCCACCAATTTGCTCAGCCGTAGGCAATCTAATTTCATACATGAGGACTGGGATGAGGTTGTTCGAGTTATGGCTTATCTCAAAAATCATATTAATCTGGGACTAAAATTTGAAGGTAAAGAGGATGGTATCCTATGTTATGTGGATGCATCTTTAGGTGGTACCAGGCGAGATGGAAATTCTACTACGGGTTACATTATTAAGATTTTTGGAGATATTATAATTTGGCGTACTAAACGCCAAACACATGTTGCTTTGTCATCCGCAGAAGCAGAGTATGTGGCCATGAGTATGGCCTGCAGAGACCTGACATCCTTACGAGAAATGTGTAAGCAACTAATAAATTTAGATATGATCCCTTTGATATGTGAAGATAGTAGATCAGCTATTTTACTCGCTGAAAAAGAGGAAGCACCTTCTCTTAGACACATTGTTAGTCTCTCATTCCACTATGTGAGAAGTCAACCAAGAAGGAAATATTAAAATTAGATGGATAGGAACTGAATCACAGCTTGCTGATTTTTTCACAAAGGCATTAGGAAGAGGAAAATTCGAGCTTTTTAGGGACCAAATCATGTGTGAAGTACCAACATTAGGTAATGCGTGATTTTTGGTTGCAGGTAGACTCCAATGAATATATGTCATATACACTACTCCATCACACTGTTATCAAATCTGACTTGCTAAGATATTTTTATACTTACAATCTTGTTAAGTTAACTTTAAAAAAATACGTATCTACCTGTGTTTCGTGCTCCTATATCTTTGTTATATTAAGTTGTTGATTATGTCTCATCTATTTGCTCAAATAATTACTGTGCACACCTTGTTCTACTTAGAAATGTATCGAAACACATGTGTAATTTGCATAAGTAGAGCACTTGAAATTTCATGTTGTAAATACTAATAAGCTCCCCATCGATGGGAGGGAGTGTAAAATTTAAACATAGATGGTCCGCTACTTGTATTTACGCGGGAACCCTTAGAACGCTATTCAAACATGTCAGCTAGGTACTCTAGCGGATGCAATCTATACTACTTATTTAGTTTTCATGTGAAACCCACTTCTCTTTGAGAATGCGTTGTAAGTACTTGTGTCTGCCGTGAATAAAACGTTTTACGAAGATACCTAAGGTATGTAAGTATTTCATTTATTTACTAATAAGTAAATAACCCGTTTCCCTGTCAATCTCATGAATTAGTATAGCTCAATTCTACCAGATCTACTAACTACATTAGTAGTTATTATTAGTATTACCTATTGATTCTTGCCTTTTCTTCCTGTTCTTATGAATGCCAATAGATGCCTGAAGCAATGACTTGGGTAGGGAGGCACCCAAAGTCATCTGGGTTTCGATTATTCTCGTAATTTAATCCACCACCATCAAACATTAACCACAAAGCCATATTTCATTCATACATAACTGTTCAGTATTCATTTTGTATAAGTAGGCGCATTCTTTGATTAAATTAAGTGTTTCGTAAATACTTACTTCTCGTGAATGTTTCTCTATTGTTCAATTGAAATCCAAGCTTTGGTGGGTAACAATTTATTTTCTCCAAACAGTTACCCAGACTTGTGTTCTCCTTTGTCAATAACTACATCCTTCGAACTTACTCCCTAACGATTTCACACAGCACCAATTTTTACGTGCACCCGCTCAAACTGATTATTTTATTCAAACGCAAGGTCAGATGTAATGTCTTCCTTCCATGAACCACATACTCTGTCCGACACTTCAACGATTGCGGCAGAATTTAATATTGAGCAAGTAAACCATCTTCACCACCACTCTATCCGTCACGTTAGCGTCACTTCAATTTACCTTTCCGTAAAAATGCGGTCCGCATTGTGGCATTTGTTTTGAATTCTTTGACAAAAAACTCAAAAATTATTTTTTGATTACCATGATTTGACCTCATCAGAGAAGACAGTCCTGCAAAGTAGTTTGAGTGTTGTAATTAGGCATTTTTAAGATGGATCTGCTTCCTTCGAAGTCATTTGAGTTCAGTTCATCTGATTACTGGGAAGCGTTTTTCAAACTTCGAGGGAGCAAAAGTTTCGAATGGTAAGCGCTTCAAAACATTATTTCTGTTATGTCGATGGGGAATTTAAAGGCATTCATTTGCAATTATTCTGTCAGATAAACGATAAAATTGTCCATCGACTTTATGGTGATTTTAGGATAGTCTCAGTGCCCTATTGACGTTTTCGAAAAAGCATAACATATATTTAACTAAGAGGAGTGAGGCACATTTTATAGTATGGCTATTATATTGAAGACCATTCCAATTTTTTTAAACATGCGTTTTTATCGAAAATATACCTAATCAATATGCAGTCAAAAGCTTCCACTAGAGTGTGTCACCTTTGGTTTCCTTTTTAGCCCACAACCGAAGGTTTATGAAAGTTGTCACCTAGTGCAGGAGGTTGACAAATGTGAGGTTGTAGTATATTCCTTCCCCTAATACATCTGTAGGCTCAAAATTACTATCTGATTTTGATGAAAATTTCGGGCATTAAGTATACCTAATAACTATGTGAGCATGTGACAATAGGTGATGTTGGTATTCTGCCCACCTGACTCGGCATAGGTACTTCATTCCATAGCGGTATGGCATAGAATATAATACATAAAACGGAAGTGGTCAGTAGTGCCGTTCAGTGAAGTATCCGTATGCTGATATGCAGATACCAACATCCGGACGACAAAAATGTCATATAATTCCAATTGGAGTTGGCCCCTGCTTAGGAGTGACAAGAGTGTGTAACGGCCCAAAAATATTTGATACCTCGACAGGAGTTCGAACTCGTGTCGTCACAACTACGAGAAATTATTATTAATTTCCCGGAGTTGCAACGCTCTAACGACCAGAGCTAAGAGGCCAGGGGTGACCAAACCTCTTCGACTGTGAGAGTTATTTTCCTGGAGCGTAACATTTCCCCGGAGTCAAATACCAGCCGTCTCGGCTGGTTTAGGGTCGGACGAATGACGAAGTGTAACTGCAGGCCGCTGGCTCAGCAGATGCTCGCTGGAACAAGTCAGCAGTCGAGCAAGTTCATTGTCACGGTGTGTTTTGACTCAAGTGAGTGAGGAAATGAAAGGAATAACAACAGGAAATGTGATGTTTACAGTCTTTTGGCTCGAGAGGGATTTAATTAATTATTGTTTCGTATGATTTCGGGTCCTATTTCGACTGTGCCACTGTAACGGCCCAAAAATATTTGATACCTCGACAGGAGTTCGAACTCGCGTCGTCACAACTACGAGAAATTATTATTAATTTCCCGGAGTTGCAACGCTCTAACGACCAGAGCTAAGAGGCCAGGGTGACCAAACCTCTTCGGCTGTGAGAGTTATTTTCCTGGAGCGTAACAAGTGCTTGCCTATGGTGTAGAGGGTCTAGATTTTGGACCCAACAGGACATCTTTTTTAAACGTAATTCTGATATATTTGTTCAACTAATCTAGTTATATTTTACTAAAAGGATTGATTTAAGATATTTTTATTTTTGAAATGCGAGCTTTTAAAGACCACCGAACAATACCCCTATTTGTCCAACTGTTGTCCTTCCTGACCTACTTGTCCAACTATTCTATATGCGCCTGAGAAGCTGATAGGATGAGGCCATCTCACAGATAACAAAGTATTGAACTCGAAATCTGTAGTGGAGAACATGGAACTATAATTATCTTACGTCTTTCCATCTACTGTCTTTTTTATTCTCCTACATCTTCGATATTTAACCTCTCTAACCTCCAATTTTCTAAACCAACCTGATAAAGGCACCATACGCTAAAAGGAAACAGTAGTTTAAACCAAATATCAAAATTATTCATAAAATTGCTTTTACCCACCTAATCTTTTAACTTCATTTTGTGAATATGCCAATATTTTGTATGGCTTGAATAACCTCAGTTAAACGACTTTTGATACAGGTACGGTGAATATCCAGAGCTGTCAAGCCACCTTCACAAGTATATGAAATCCAAAGAGTCCATTCTAGTCGTCGGATGTGGCAATTCTAAACTTAGCGGAGATTTGTATGATGTTGGCTACAGGTAAGACTACAATTTTTCAGGCTTAGTAACTAGTGGCTGATGAATCAAAACTCCTCTTGGCTATTTTTGTTTGACCCGAAGATTATTAAATTGTTACCTTTAGGGTCAGAGTCTATCCAGTTACCAGTCAAAACTCCAGATAACTAATCTGAGATTTCCTCCAATCAGAGTTGAAAACGTTTCTACGTATCAACGACTTCATGTACACTATTGGAATTAACTCCACTTGCGATTTATGAAAACCTAGCAAGTCAATAAATCACATGTTGTAGTTTTTCCAGTCAGTCTTGTGTTGTGTTATAAATGTTTGTTAAAATATAATTTGATATTTAGTAAACCCTGGATTTCTACATTCTAACATACACCTATTCAGTTAGCTAGAATTTCAACAGAGGAAAACTGGTGATGTCACTACGACAGTCCAAAAGCACCAAAAAATGAAGCTATTCAGATTTTAATCGGACCTGCATGGATGATTCATAAACAAGCACTTATTATGTTGTTTGCCTACTTTGATTTTATGGTATTAAATCTAAAGGGTTATTTCTGCTAGTAGTAATAGTAAAATTATCATTTACGTACCTTTTGGAGGTAATTTTGTGAATATATATTCGAGTACATCTCCAAGAGCCTACTCTTTGGGGTTACTGCATATTATATGGACATAGTCTGGCGGCTGACGAGAGAACTAAGATATGGGAAATTTTCCCGATTTGTACCATTTTCCTGGTGTTTCCATCCCTTGAAGGGTCACATTGCCTCCCGCTATACAAGGGCCTTTTTTCTGCTGGTGAACTCATCGATTTCACTGATGTTTACTACCAAAGGGAATCATGTTACTTTTGCGGACTGTCCTGCACGCAGCGAATTAATTTGAAAACAGCAATGATTTACGTTCGTACCGTAAATTGCCCAATGGTTTAAGAAGCTGCAGAGTTTCTTTTACGTCTTCCAAATACTTGTTAGTATTGAACACAATTCTTGGGCTTGACAACAAAGAGTCTTCTTTTTTAACGTTCCCGATGATTTGTGAGTTTCCATGTTTGTACGAACTTAATAAACGTCACGAGAGCACAAGAACTTATAACTTGAGAAATAACTAAGTTTTAATAACACCACTTGTCTATTAGTAGATAAATAGGGCAGTCAAACGTTTAACAATGAAGAATGTTACTTCTCTTAACGCTTTCTAAAAAATGCTTTGTATTGTGGCTACCCCATTTAAAACATTTTAGAACATTAAAGTTGTAAAAATTGCTTTCTATTCCATTCTTAGTTTCATCCTTTGTCATTTTCAGGAACATTACTAACATCGACATCAGTAAAACTGTTATAAAGCAAATGAAAGGTCTCCATGCTGAAAGTAGGCCTGAGATGGTTTTTGAAGAAATGGATGCCCTCAATATGACGTTTGGTAACGAGAACTTTAACGTCGTTTTTGACAAAGGCACTCTGGACGCCCTTATGACAGACGATAAACCTGAAACAAGAGAGCGAGTCAACCAGTTCATCAACGTACGTTTCTAGTATAGTAAAAGGGTTCCTTCTTCACTTGTCAATTTTGACGGAAGAGCATAATTACGCTGTTATGTGCCTATGATTTGCAGTTTTAATGAGTTTTGTGGTAATGGTTTCAAATTTGTGTGAAGGGGTATTGATAGTCTCATAACCTATGTCAAGGGGATGATGGAAATGGAGTAGTTCACCCTTAAAAGGGAGAGCCGATTAACCTGCTACACCCAGTGAATATCCTGAAGGTTGAATAAATTCAGGAATATCCCCAGCTGTAGCGTTTTCAAGAATCTAGTAGGAGGAACTACTCATATACATCACAGTCCCAGGGCTTCCAAAAAGCAGTGAGAGGGGGGGGGGGGGTAGAGTGGAAGGGGGGCTCCCAGTAGGCAGGGTTGGGATAAATATTCAATTGTTTATTGGAATATAAGTTTTGGGGGTATTACCCATTTTGTATATTGATGAGGGGGGGGGGGGGGGGACCAGGATAATCAAGAATAGAGGGAATGGGGCGAGGGAAGGGAGGGTTTGAAACCACGCTCTGCTACCATATAACAAGCGGGTAATGGAAATGTAGTTGTTCCCCCTTCAAAGTAGTAGAGGCGAATAACCTGCTACATCCAGAGAATATCCTCTATGTTGAATAACCTCAGGAATATCCCCAGCTGCAGCATTTTTAAGAATCGAGAAGGAGAAACTACTCATATCCATCACAAAACTTGTGATGCTGTAAAATTCGGTAGAATAATCTTTTACTACCCAAATTTCACTATTTCATGTCATGTCTATCTTAGTTTTACAAGAGATTCCTTTTTTCAAATTTTCGTAGAAATTGGAGCTATTGTAATAGCTCCAGATTTTAAAGTAAAAATTTTCGAAAACTTTCTTCAATGAAATCCGTTTTGAGGCATTCTGAAACGAATCCTAGAGTTTAACGCTTTTTCATATGTGTGTATATTTAAATGTCCTTCCAAACGATAACTCTTCTTAGGATTGAGATAAAAATTCCGTTCTCGTGCCTAAAAATCAAGCTTTCCAAACGGAATAATGAGTTCATTGGCCAGCCCTTTTTAAGCATTTTAAATTGGTCAAATTTCAAAAAATGTGCTCAAAAATAACTAAAAGTGGCTAAGCTACTAAAAAGTGTAAAATTTATACTTTTTTAGCAGAATTTTGGCTTAAAAAAATGTTAATCAAGCTGGCTTAAAAATCAAGCTTTCCAAACGGAATAATGAGTTCATTGGACAGCCCTTTTTAAGCATTTTAAATTGGTCAAATTTCAAAAAATGTGCTCAAAAATAACTAAAAGTGGCTAAACTACTAAAAAGTGTTAAATTTATATTTTTTTAGCAGAATTTTGGCTTAAAAAATGTTAATCAACATGGAACTAGAACGTAAAAAAAATTATGCTGTAAAATTTACTTGAATTTCATCAATACTAACTGGAAAACTATAAAAACTGCCAAATAAATCTTGGAAATCCCGGACATAATTTTTTGAATTGCTGAGTATTATTTGAAACGAGGTTTTTTGCCATAAAATTGGTAGTTAACAATTTATTTGCATTCAAAGTGCTCAAGTTTCTAAACGATGTAACATAATATAGTACAATATTTATGAAAATTCGATCATACGATCATGCTGCATGACTAGAACTTTTTATGAATGCAAAAATTTTTTTTTTAAACGTGTTTGAGTGGTATCAGCTTTTTCTTTTTACTGTCCTTGCTCATTTTCTAAATATCTTGGACTTTTTCGTTTGTGAGTTTAGTTTCCTAATCGGAAAATCCACTTCAAAAACGAAGCATGTAATCACAGTAGTATAGTAAAATGAAAGTAGGTTTGAAAACATACAAAATAATTTTTCTGCGTCAGAATAAAAAGAGCCTTACTGTAGAACTTAAAGATAAGGTTTGGATTCTCGACTGCTTTGCTCGAAATAAGTTTGTTGGGGTCTTGAGGTTCAGTTAGAAAATTTACCACGATATTTCTAGGCCAACGTTTCAGTATATTTGTAGACCATCCTCGGGGCGTGGGCAGGGGGTGGGTTAAACCTCAATCACATAGGTGGTGGATACATCTAGGTTCTTGAACTTGAGGAGGATGAACGGATTTCACCTCTTTCAACTGGCAAAATGCCAAATGTTATTAAACATGAATGAAATATAACGAAGTGTTGAATTGTAATAAAGGGAAGCACATGTATGTAAATCACTATCAGATAATTAATGTCATTATCTGATATTGATTTACATACATGTGCTTCCATTTATTACATTTCAACACTTCGTTATATTTCTTTCATATTTAATAAAATTTCGGCATTTTGTGTACAATAAGTTTGAAAATGAATGCCCAGTTGAAAGAGGTGAAATCCGTTCACCCTCCTCAAGTTCAAGAACCTTGGTGTACCCACCACCTGTGATTGAGGTTTAACCCACCCCCCTATCTAAGTCCTTAGGATGATATACAAATATACCGAAACGTTGGCCGAGAAATATCGTGGTACATTTTCTGACCGAACCTCAATACCCCAACAAATCTTATTGCTGCAGAACTTCAACCATTATTTTTCTGGCGCCTATAAAGAGTAAAGGGATAAAATCTTGACCAAAGTCATAGAAATTAGTTCAGAAACTCGTGTAGAGGTTACTCCACCGATCAACACAATCACCTTGGGGGGGGATCCGTTTTCCAAACACATTACTCCGACGTAATTACAGACGTCCACTAACAAGGTTGTCAATTGGATCGAGATGTGGAGAATGAAACTGAATGAAACAAAGTCAGTGCACATCAACTTTACTAATAGAAAAATCTCAGCCCCAGAAGTTGAGATCAATTCAAATAAAATTCCATACTCTGACACTGTAAAATACTTAGGGATGCACCTTGATTCCAAACTTAACTGGAAATACCACATTGAAAAAAAGAATCAGGAACTAAAAATCAAGTTCAGAAAGATGTACTGGATGATGGGAAGGAACTCCCATCTCTCACTACACAATAAATTACTCATATATAAACAGATACTGCGCCCTATCTGGACCTATGGGATTCAGCTCTGGGGTTGTGCGAAAAAATCAAATATTAAAACAATCCAAACCCGACAAAATATAATACTGAGAAGTATAGTCCGGGCCCCCTGGTTCATGCGGAATGATGATATTCATCGAGACTTGAGGGTAGAAACGGTCACCGAAATTATCGCCAAATATGCAAGGAAGCACGAACATCGCCTTCACAAACACGAGAACCTGGAGATGCTCAACGTTTTAAACAACGAAGGAGAACTTCGGCGACTCAAGAGAAATAAACCTCTGGACCTAATTGTGCTGTGCAAATAGTGCAAGTGTAATCCAGTGTTTTTAACTGTTCTTGATACAAGTATGGGCCAGGTTTTGCTGTAAACCTCCCCCCTTAGTGAGCTTATCATGAAATGAAATATTGCTAGATGAATTGTACTATGTTTCAGTTGCAATAAATAAATCACGAAAAAAAAAAAAAAAATTACTCCGAATAGAAGAACTAGGGGTTTACACATCTTCATTATCATTATTGACTGATAAAATTGAAAAAACCAGCCTCCTGTTTTACAGAAAGTAGCGTTTTTTATGTCAACAAACATCATAAGTTGGGAATAGTCAAAAGATAATCATTACAATTCTTTAGTACCTATAGAATTATTAAGAGCCTACTTCATTACCTATCAATGCAAGTTTTCATTTAATTCCAGGAAATTGATCGGGTGTTGAGGGTCGGTGGAAGATACATTGTCGTCTCACTGCTCCAACAGCATATTCTGAAATTTCTCCTGGACACTTTCATCAACAAGGGATGGATGATCCGAGTCTGTCGGTGTTTTGACGCTGAAGACAAAACTTTCAAGGAGCAGGGCGTCAAACCTCTTCCTGTATTTATTGTCGTGTGTACCAAGTTCAAGAAGCTCCCTAACTCTCGATCGGTAATTCAATCAATCCATCTTTGTATGTATGTAGGTCCCGAAAGAAAAAAGATTTCCCCATTTTTCATTAATATATCCTATGACGTTTGAAACGTCATTAATGATTGTGGTATCTACTGATAACTCTTCCAACTTGTAAATCACGTAATAACTAGAAATGAGTTTGTCTGGCACATTTCATTGAACTCTAAACATTCTTTGTATTCAAAAATTCTCAACTAACTACTTGCCATTTGTTTGAAGACCCGAAAATCGATTTTTTTTTTTTTTTTTTTTTTTTTTTATTATTATTATTTTTTTTATTTTTATTATTTATTTATTTATTTTTTTTTTTTTTAACAAAATGTGTTCTTGGTTTACTGGACCATTTTCTATTGAGCTAGAATTTTTCGTAAACTCTTTTCTGGATGCTTGTTTACCGAAAAGTGAGAATGTGTATTGATGTGTCAGGTGTTTTACAATTCGGCCACCACGAATCCAAAACTGAGTTTTTTCTACAGTGATTCCTTAATTTTTAACAACAGCGTAGTTAAATAATGCCCCACTCTGCTTCCAGTATATGTATAGGTCCTCGTCATAATTGTGATGTCCTTATCCATTTTGCAGATTATTGAATTCAGTAATACTCCGGACGTTCTGGCAGCCAGAGTTGACGATCCTAAGAAAATCATCGACACAGTACTGGACGCTCAACAGATGTCTATCGTCTGTGCAGGTCTCCAGCGTTCTTCTTCTGCAGGGAGAGAGATCATATTTGAAGTAGGCAAAGGAGACATAGCCAGTGCGAGATACACCGTTTACATTGTTGATAAGATCAACCTTATACCTAAAAGTTCTGGGGCCATCGTACAATCTTATGCGGCTTTCATCGTCCCTCAAGGACGGTACGTTTTTGGAATTACTAATTTCAGGATATTATTACACTGATTCTGATTCTGTAAATTACATTTACTTATGTATCTAACTCAATGATAATTACATTAGGGAAACGGAGTGGGCATTTGGATGCCCTGAGGGTCGCCAATACCTCGTAAATGAAGCCAACGTGGACAGGTTAGCTGTCATCACACTCAACCGAGGTCACATCTTCAAAAGTATGGACGAAGTGAAAGATGAACTGTCCTCAATAGTTTCTGACTTTGCTCCAGTAAATCTGAAGGTACTTCAACAAAGATGGCTCTTGCTAGCCTACTCTTGACCCTGAACTTGCATTACTGTTTACAATTTTCTTCTTTGTGCTATTATTCTAATCAAAACGAATTTCGCCAGAGTAAAATTGCCTTCCTATCAATGGGTGGAGATGTGGGAGTCAGAAAGGAGATCTGCCAAGGTGAAAGTCCTTTTTCTGGGAAGTACGTTGTAGAGGAAGTGCAGGTTGATGGTGGAAGTATCATGCGGCGCCTTTACTTTCTATCTGCCAAAAACATTATCCAATCAGAAGCTAAAGTCCGAGTGGGTAAGACAATGAGCTTTTTCTTTTTGCTTTATCAACTTCCTGAGAAGTTGAAGGAAAGTTATGCAAAGCCTTGGAAAAAACGAATAATCCTACCTATGTTCAATGCTTTCTGTTACAAGTAAAAACTCGCAGAGGGCATGAGCGAGTGATCGTAGACACGACATCTTTGTGCTGTACGCATCACTCTTTCATGGTCATGGGGGTGATAGCTGTTCAGAAACCCAGTCAAGTCCTGGTGGTTGGCCTTGGCGGTGGTGCTCTCTGTTCATACCTGAGGAAAGTCCTTCCCAAAACGGTGGTGACAGCTGTTGAACTTGACCCAGAAATGAAAGAAGTTGCTACCAAATATTTTGGACTCATTGAAGACAAACAACTTCTAATATACATTCAAGATGGATTGGAGTTCATTCGAGATGCATCCAAGGAAGGTTAGTGTTGTTGACATAAACACAAATAGACATTGATTTAAAAACTATGTGTTCATGATTTGATCATACAACGCATTTGTCCTCTTGGTTGTGTATTTTTTAGCTTATCTAGAATAATTGAGATTGAACGGTATTACCTGCTTGGGAAGCTTCTTCTTAACTGTTTCCATTTGCTACCGCAGATAACGAATTAGTGAATAGAATGTTAAGATAGATTTATAAGAGGTTTGTGAAATGATTGCTCTGACGTTCCTTTGCAGGCAACCAATATGACGCTATCATGTTTGATGTAGACAACAAAGATGTCATCACAGGACTCAGCTGTCCTCCACCAAGTTTCTTGGAACCTGAAATCCTCAAGCTTGTTAATAGCATATTGAATCCTAATGGTAACTATGCCCTCGCTCTACCACGTTTCATCATTATTACCGATGCCTTTGACTTTCTGTTTCAAATAAATCTCTTGAACCAAGTAGTTTTTTAGCGAAAATTTTTAAAAATTATTTATATACATATTAGTAAATTTTTGTTTATTTTTTCCTTACAACAATTTTCGCGCGAAAACAATTCTAATGGACAAATGTTTGCCATAGGTAGGTAATAACTTTTTCTAAATCATTGTCAGATAACCATACTTTCAAGATGTATTTTTCAAACATCTTATTGAATTTCAACACAAAATGTCTGTGAAACTCATTTTTTATTTTGTCAACCCCTCTCCTACCATGCAAATTTGTGTCTTTCGCCAATTAATAAAAGTAGAAGCATCACAGACAAGTTCTAGTCTAGATGGTTGTCTCTGATGGAGTCTAGATGGTTGTGACAAAGAGGTGATGGGATGGATTAGTTACCCCTTCCAAGGGCTGAAGCGACTAGCCTGCAACAACTTGAGGATGACTCGAAAGCTAAAAGTCCTGTATTACTTCAGAGGCGGCAGTTACAAGAAACAGGAAGGGGGAACTATCCACATCCATCACATGATAGATGTCCTGATGCCCATGCCTTTGCTGATGCATATTAGTTTCCCACATACCTACTATATCTATTTACTACTACTGATTTGTTGTTTTGGCGCTTGCGCTTCTGCCCCTATGGCACCAACTTTGCCTCTTGTGGGACCGCCACCAATTTTTTTCTAATTTGCAGGCTCAAAAGATGATTGCAGGAATGAAATTTGAAAAAACTCGGACATGAACACTTTGAATTAGCCGATCAGGTTTCTTTGATATCGATGACCCAGACGCTGTAATTGTGTTTCATGATGTCATAGGACGTTCTCCATTTGCCAATCATATTGAGCATTTTCTTGGTGATGGTTTTGTCGGTTGCTGTGGAGAAAGTATAGAACAGTCGCTCTTGTTGTAGCACCTGCTTGTTCTCACAAGCCCACTGGTAGGCCTTGGTCTATTCTTGCAGTGGAACCGAAGCGGTCGTGAAAAATGGTGTGAAATTAGGTTAGAAACCGACCAACAGGAAGCCGTTCCCTGTGTAGAGAACAACTGAGGCCAAACGGGACGGTTAGTTGTCACGTTTACTTGTGATGTTGACACAACAAGTTTGTTGTTTGTTGACACAACTGAGTGTTGTCCCAAGATATCAATCTGCCTCACTAATATCACCGTTATTTAGACTATCCGGCCGTTTACATAACACGTAAACACCGTCTTGAACACCCATTCGAACTCAAGTCATTTACCTTGCTCTCCGTTCATCTTTGGCACTCTGATGTACTGAATTACCAAGCAAAATGCCTACCATTCCGAAGTACCATTTTGCCGCAACGATAAATTTAACCCAATAGCTAATAGCTACTGTCTTGAACCTACTTCACCCCCCTGCTATGTGATATGATTATTGGTTGACAGCGATGATTCCCTTGATCAGATTCCAGCTTTGCAGCTTCACGTTTCCTTCCCATAACGGTTAGATTATTGAGATATCTTAATTAATACTGTTGTTATCTTCTTCTTCTTCCAGGTGTATTCATACTTAATTTGGTCACTCGTGATCTCAAACTCTCCCTTGACATCCGCAAAAGGCTTCTAGACGTATTTTCCACCATCGGCTCTTTCAAGCTTGATGACGATCTCAATGAAATTATTTACTGCTTCCCAAATAAAACAGACTTCAGCTCCGTCATGATGGAGGGATCCTCAAAATTTAAGGACATCGTTAAACAGAAGAAATTGGAAAAGGTTGATTGCATAGAAGTTACCAAACTGATGGGTCTATTGAGGGTAGATGTAGAAAAAGATGGGTAAACACTTTACGAACATGGCGTTTCGATCTCTATCCTCTGTGTGTGAGTGTTACAGACCTACCTGGCTTTTCCCTTGAGTGATATTTATGATGTGCCGAAATTTATTTCGTCGTTTGTACCTCTTATATTCGCTTCATATTCTGAATTTGCTCGTGGGTAGAATTTCGCTTTATGAAAGCGAAAATTGTAATACGTACAGCATTCTTACTTCAGTAGAAGCCCGTCGTGCAGTGAAAATGTGATACAACATTATGTGCCAGTGTGATGCAAAACAGTCCTGTGATTGTGTCTGCTATCAAACGTAACTACTGGTTGAAATAGTTGTAAGTTCTTCCATACTTGAGGAGTTTATCAATAAATTGCACGTGCTCCAAAGTCTAATGTTCAATACATACGTTGTGTTAGTAAATAATATCTTATAATTTATCCATTAAATCACGTATACATTGATTTTGAAACTCACAGGATAAATTCATTCTCAAAATAATATCTATCTACTAAGGAGATTGGTAAAGTCCCAATAAAATTGTTTGTTCTAGTTGAAATAGATTTTTTTAAAGTTCCAGTCAAGCAGCATGATCGTATGAGCGAATTTTCGTAAATCATCGTATTATATTATGTTACATTGTTTCGAAAGTTGAGCTCTTTGAGTGCAAATAAATAGTTAATTACCGATTGTATGGCAACAAAATTCGTTCTTATTAATATACTGCAATTCAAGAAAGATTTGGAAATTTTGGCTTTTTTATGTACTTTTTGTAGATTTGACCATGGTGACAATAGCATGCAGCGCTTAATCTGAAATAGGTGAAAATTGAGGAAATGGTTATTAACCATATTTCTAGCAAAGGTTTAAAATTTTGTGAATGTGCTAGGATTTGGTCCAAATTGAATAATGACCGGATAAACTTGTTTGTCTTGTACTTAATTAGACCATTTTTGAATAAACCTGTTGCACGTTATGTCCTGCTCTAAAAAACAAATTTTCTATTTTCATTTTCATTTGTCATCTGTTGCCCCTTTTAGCGACTTTTAGAGAACCTTCTATAGAAATTTGGGCATATTTTTCTTAGCGAGATCCTTTCTACCGTCTAAGTTATGGTATGCAAACTGATGATATTCTTTTGAACAAACTTTTCAACGTGATAGAATAGGTTATACCTACCTCAATTCCACGACAGCCTGCTGTGAATGTTCTTGGTGCCAATAATCAGTGCAGGTTGTGATGACGAGTTATGATTGTTCAAGAACTTCAGTTTTTTCACTACGTAAGTAACTATTGTAGATAAAGTGCGCCTAATCTTCTTTAATATTGAAATCCTGCTTCGTCTATATGCCCAATTTTCCCTGTCACCGATTTCAAAGGCTCTACAAAGTTCACCAGATAATCGTTTTACAACTGGTATTAAATCAATATGGGTACAGTAAATGAGGGGCTGATCCACTGATTGCTCTGATTTTCTATAAGGCTACAGTTCGTTCCATAATTGATTTTGGGTGCGTTTTCTACGGACAGGCTTGCGACTCTCGCCTTATCAAGAGATCACGATTGAAATATAAATGCCTGAGATAGGAATGTTGATATCGGGAAAAAATATAGATATATCGACTATCGAAATTTAAAAATATATCGTTTTAGTAATTTGATAAATCGAGAAAAATATCGATAGTTCGATATATTGGCCATTTGTCATTAACCTATTAGCTGAGCCAGCCTGCACCGGCTATCTGCATGCTTCTACGCACATTCAGATTCTCTGTTATAAATACTTTTTTACGAGCAACATGCAATTTGGCCAATCCAGATGATTGAGCATTGATGTTGCTGGCCAGAACCCCACTTCCATTGTCCATGAAATTGTGAAAAACAATATTTAGTTCGGAATTATCCCATGTATAGTGTATCACTGGACGTCGGCAAACAGGGAACATCAAAGGGGAACCATTCGCGATTGAACCATTAGAAAGCAAATCACGAAATAATGCATCTTCGTCATCACTATTTTCGAGAATATTCAATAGTTCCAGTTCAATATAAACGCAGCGCAACATCGTGAGCAACAGCATGGCATGTAAGACACTTCCGCCCCGAATATATTTGAGCATAGCATCGAAAAGGTTAACATGGTAGGTGGGTACAAACAACTTGCCGAAAGAAATAAATCAATGTTTTCTAAATACTATGCATCATGACATTTCTATTCTATAAATGAGTAATGTCAGCACCTTCACGCTCAAACTCATGAACGGATTTGAACGGTGTTTTTTGCAAAATGAGAGTGATGGCATGGGGGTTTATGTGAAAGAAAATTTTTAGAAAAATGACTTATCAGTAAGGCACCAGATCAGCTGACTTATCTAAATTCTCTCCTAATCACGCTCCTAATCCTCAGTTTTTATCAGGACACGGTTGGCCTCAACGATCAGAATTTAAGTGCCTAATTTAATGTTATCCACCACTTTTCTTTGAAAATTTGCTCTATTCTAAGTTTGGAAGTTCCTCCCTGAAAGAAGATGGAGGAATAGAATAGGCCCTCCCCTAGTCGAAAGTTGTATTCAAGATTATTATAAATTAAATTATATGAGGTCAGCACCATAACTACCTCAAATTTTTATATACAGGGTGATTCCCTCGCAGATGCAAAAAAAATTTGGGTGAAACTACATCAAAAATGGAGTAAAATGCCGCCACCTGCATATTTTTATCTCAATCCGTTTTCGAGATATGATTTTTTAAAGTTTTTTTCAGGAAAACCGTGTTTTTTTTCCTTTTAAACTCAAATTTCTCCACTTTACTTCATTCAATTTTAACTTTTGACCACATTTTCGGAATCAGCATTAAATTTACTATAAGAATAGTGTACTTGGGTTCTTAAAAAGTACCATCCAAAGGCCCTCACATCAGCTCAAACATTGACGATTTTGAAAAAAGAATATTTCCAAAAATCTTTAAAACTTTACTGCTCTTCCAAAACGAATTCTGGAAACTGGCAAATCAAATGAAAACTGCTTCGTCTAATACTCTTTCCAACGGTATAATCAAGTTTACTTTTATTTTGTTATTTAGTGGAGAAAATTATGTTTTAATGTTAGAAAATGTGGGTTTTTCAAAATGAAATTGTTGGTTTTCTCGAAAGATGACCCTCCATGAACCTACGAGTATGGGGTCGGTTTCTATGTATTTTTTCACGCTGTATCGAATGGTAACATTTATAGATCTCTCCAACTCCGTTATAACCGAGTTTTACACTTAAAATCGCAAATGTTTAGTTTGTTTGTTACGATTAAACTTATGTGTGTTGTGGGGTACAACTACTTGATTAAAGAGTAAAACTCGATTATAACGTAGTTGACAGATCTGCAAGAGTTTCCATTCGACCCAGCGAGAAAAAATACATAGAAACCGACCCCAGGGTCATCTTTCGAAAAAACCAACAATTTCATTGAAAAACCTACATTCTTCAACATTAAAACATTATTTTCTCCCCTAAATAACAAAATAAAAGTAAAATTGATAATACCGTTGGAAAGCATATTAGATGAAGCAGTTTTCATGAGATTTGCCAGTTTCCAGGATTCTTTTTAAAAGAGTAGTAAAGTTTTAAAGATTTTCAGAAATATTATTTTTTCAAAATCGTCAATGTTTGAGCTGATGTGAGGGTCTTCGGATGGTACTTTTTAAGAACCCAAGTACACTATTCATATAGGAAATTTAATGCTGATACCGAAAATGAGGTTGAAAGTTAAAATTAAATGAGGCGAAGTGGAGAAATCCGAGTTTAAAATGAAAAAACACGGTATTCCTGGAAAAACCTTTAAAAAATCATATCTCGAGTACGGATTGAGATAAAAATATGCGGTTGGCGGCATTTTACTCCATTTTCGATGTAGTTTCAACCAAATTTTTTTTTTTTTTTTTTTTTTTTTTTTTTTTTTCATCTGCGAGGGAATCACCCTGTATATTATGTCGCCCTTATACTAGTGATCCAGGTTACCTCATACAGAAAGCCATGCGAGGTGTCTGATGAAATAGTAAACTCAAATTTTATGAAATACTTACCTACACAATCAATGGGTAGAATATACAATTATATTTAGTGGCGGATTAAAAATTTCAACGACCGTTGGTTGTGCTTTTATTGACGTATCCAATCAATTTAAGGTAAATTTTGGCTATCTGAACAATATTCTATCTTTACTGCTGTAGTAATCGCCATCCTCCAAGCTCTAGACTATATCCTTTCCAATACACAGACAATGAATACCAAAATTGCTATCTTTTGTGACTCCTTGAGTTTCTTAACACTTTTAAAGGGAAGTGGTCCGTGAAGGGCAAGAAATCTACTTATCAGTAACATTCTTACAAAAGTATTACATATCGCACAATCGGGCATATCGGTTGACTTCTTCTGTGTTAAGGGGCACTGCGGTATACAGTATAATGAAAAGGTAGACTGTTTAGTGAAGCTTGGAGCAATCAGCAGTACGTACCTTGAAATTAGAGTTCCGAAAGGTGACTATTACCCAACTAACAACAGTCATTATAAATCCCTGTGGCGCAGGGAATATGTTAAAACAGAGGAGGGGAGTTTTTATAAGCCAATTCACCATGAGCCTAATTTATCTGCTTGGTTTACATCCAACAGAGCATCAATAGTGACTATGTGTAGATTACGATCCAATCATGGTTTAAGTGCAGCGTACATAGGTTTTTGACTCCGGAGTGCTCATCTTAGTGCCGTGAGAGTGATGAATAGAGCTCGGATTTTGCATATTACTTTTTTATTGCCCAAAGTGATTTTTCTCGACGAATTATGATGTTTGGGTGTTTGTAGGCTACTTTAAATTCAAATTTAAAATGAGTATTCTGAGCATTTGTACATATAAGTGCATATTTAGGGTGTAAGTGCGTATAACTGCATAATTTCGGCGTTTTGCAAACATATTCTAGTTTTTGAAAGAAATTTTCACGCTTCTCGTCACGTGTATCTTCAAGGAAGGTCCAAAACCAAAACCTTCCAAAAAACCTATCCAAAACCTTTTCAGAATACGAGGTAAATGAGAGGCTAAAGGCGTAGCAGGTACTGGTTGATTCCGTACGCTGGTGGTTTTTCGACTAAATCCAGATTAACACTGCAGACAACGACTGCTGCCATTCTAAGCTAGGTAGACTTTCAAATTACAGCTGCCTTTATAATCGGATTATACGGGAGCACTTAGGAGAAGACTATGACTGGATTGAATGCACACGTTACCTTTCACCAGAGTATTAAGATTGTTACCTACGAATTTATGCAGGGGAATGTCCATGGCTGGAAAAACATCGGAAAAAAATGGAAGCAGTTCTCCAACGTAACCCAGGCTGGACTAAAGTGCTGACGATCACCCGAATCCTCGAAGGGGTGGAGTGCACAGAAGATTTGCAACTTCTTTCGCCATCTGACATTGCTGCACTAAAATACGTGCCAGTTGTGTCGTGTGATGTGGAAAGAACATTTTGTATTTGAAAATGGTCCTTTCAGACCGATGGCGTGGTTTTAAAGTAGACAATTCGGAGAAGATATTGATTGTACAAACGAACTAATTTTTGTGATAGTACAACAGATTCATTTTTATTGAAATTATAAAAATTAAGTGATTCTACTTTTGGTGGTTATTCTTGCGTATTCTCCCGTCTTCCGTACAAATAATCTCAATTTTTTAGTGGTTTTAATCCCTCGCATTGTGATTTACATACCTAGCACATTCGAAATACGTATATATACGGCTTGATATGTTAGGGATAAGTGAATATTTCAATGTATGTATTTGGGATACGTGCATATTTAAGTGCATATTTCCAGGTTTTTAAGTGCATATTTATGCATATTTCGGAGGTTTTAAAGTGCATATCGATCCGAGCTCTAGTGATGAAGGAACATTAGAACATACGTTGATGGTATGTCCAGCTTATAGCGTTAAGAGAAATATTTTATTACTCCAGTAATAACTTAACCCTTCCTTAATGTAGTTGCACTCAGAAAAAGTAATCTGTTTTATCTGTGATTTATTAGAATTATCCATCTGTATTTTATCATTTTTCAACATTTTATGCGTCATTTCATGGCTATATTTGTATTACAAGACCAATTTAAAAAAAAAATCATTTACATAAGTACCTTTTGAAGGGGTCCGCCATAACTAGCAAATCGAGTACAAGGGGAAAGTGCTTTGGATACTCTTACGATAGCCTGATGATGTTGTTCTTAGGTACCTACATCAAATACGCTTGTCCCCAGTACTCGATTAGCCTGTGACTACGGACTCCTCCGAAAGGTAAGTAAATGGTTAACAACCGGTTTTTTAGGTAATAATAATAAATTAAAAACAACTGAAGTTGACTTTACTGCTATTATAATTTGTCAATAAATTACAGTGAACACTTTTCAAATATTTCATCCTTTTCAATCCGTCTCTTTTCTGCATTGGCAAAGTCTGGAGATAAAACGCTTCATTCCGATCTACGTCTAATCGGAAACTACTTAGAATTAAAGACTAAATAAAATAGGATGAGCGTAAGCGCATTTAATGAAGTGATAACTAGGAGTTACGTTGACTTCAACCGGACGGGTCCTGATGCGCTGGAGCAAGAGCCGAACTTCATCTCAGCTGTTGAGGTGGAGGACCGAAAAGACCGCCGGATTGTTTGCTTGCGGTACGAGAAGGTGCGAAACCGAGCATCTTTTGGATATTCTGCCAACACAATTTTTAAAGCAATCACACAACTAGTAGTTTTGGATCACTTCATTGTAAATATAAGCCAATACACTAAATCAAGTTACGAAATATATATATTAGTATGGTACATGGAGCAGTAAGTGAATTACCCAAAAGCAAAATTTAGCTTACTTATGATACAGTTTATAATAATGTACGAAGTTTCAAGACAGAACGACATTATTGAACTGATTAACTGGGTTGGCGAGTGAGTCTTGGCTCCCTAGTCTCTTTTTCTTGGGCATCTATTAGGGTATTCACGGTTCAGTAGTTTCGACGACGAATAGTCCATTCGTCCAAAATCGAGTTTCAAAGGGTTTCAATGCGCATGCGCGTCGACTTTTCTGATGGACTGAAGCCTTCAAAAGTCAAGTTTGACATCGAACCATCGAAAAGAAGCAAGGATCCTAGCTGTTGCTCGGCGAAATGTCCTTACCAATAAGACACGATTGTTCATTCTCGTTATTCAGATCTACAAATGCGACAGTAAAGTTGTTCCTATTCTAGAGATTTAAGTTTATGGATAATTGAGTTAAACGTTTACTGTTTTAAAAATAATTAGATCATTTTATTATTTATAACCTTGTTAGGAGCTAACCTTCACTGATTTGGCTTTCACTTACCACTTCACTTGGGAACCTCCTGAAACTATCACTTTTCGACTACCGATTCAATTTTCGAGATGGACCATGAATACCCCTATTATCTTGATACCTTACTCTATCTCAGATTTCTAATGATTTCAGGATTTATCAAACCTCAAGTGAAGAAGGTAGCATTTACTTTCCAAACAATATTGACAACCAGAATCCATTTTTACCTTACGAGAAACAGGGACCCACCTAATAATAATAAATTCATTATCCCTACCACCTAATAAGACAAACTCAAAAAATCTTGACAATAGGGGTCATTCATGGACCATTTTGAAAATCGAATTCGTCGAAAAGTGATGGTTTCATGACCTCCCTCGGCAATATGCTAACTAGCTTCCTTGCAAGAATTGGTGAAAGTCATACCCTACTAGTCACGAAAGGAATAACTACGTCGTTTAAACCATTGGCCCGAGAGTTAAGGGAGACTAAGGGAGAAGGATGGAATATATGATGAGTGCTAGGAGGACTCACAGAAGTGTGAAGTGGGTGTGAGGAGACAACGCATACGTTTGAGCTTCGTTTTGGAGAATCTACACAACTTTTAGAATACTAAGGTCGGGCCACGGCACTTTGCACAAAGCCCAACGCCAAAAATCTTGAAGATACACGGTTTGCCTAGTCACAGAGGGTGCAAGTTCGGTGATGCCGTACTCCCTAATAACAAAATTATTTCGTTAAAAATGAAGTGTACGGTTATTTTCCTAACATCCACTGAATTCCTTGCAGAATAAGAACATCAAGAGGCTTTATGGAACTTGAAGATTTCATCTCCTAAGCAAGGCAGATTGTGGCATAATCAAGATCATTTATACAGCCAACATGACCCTTTGGGTTTGCTGGATGACAATAACCACGTACATAGCCACCTCACTGCTAATTTCCTTCAAAGCCACAAACCAAATAAAGAATGTTCCCCAATCTCAGCATACGGGTTTTAAATATTTATACTCCCGAGGAACGCAGCATCCATCTCCAACCAATTTTGTTCTCGGATAGTTCACTTATGGGCCTTAATAATCTATGGTGATGATGTACGCCAATGAAACAATCATAAGATCAACAAACCTGTCTAATGGACATCGTGCAAAGAATGTACAAGAAGAGGAAAGAACATTCTGTGTAATCGTCTCCAGGAAGGTTCCGATGGGAGAGCCCCTGAATCCAGGAAATGGGGAAGAACGGAAGTCGGGCAACTATTCTTCCATCAAAACTGCAACAAGTACAATTTTATATTACGCATTCCCCATTTTTTCATGAAACGTACGCAATTCAATACAGAAATTGTTATTACACTCATTAAAGTTGAAGTAATTTTTGAAAAGTTGTGAAACCAACATTATTTTAATTGCATTTGATCTCTAAACACAAGTGCAAACATGGGTAAAATTCAACAAAATTGTCGTGATTGCGGACACGGTATTCTCAAATTTGAATTTAAACGGCAAATTAAGGGAGTTATGGCTGATTTAGTGACTACGGAGAAAATCACGAAAATATTGAAAATTTTAAAAATCTTGTTTTTAAGCAGGTTAAAAAAATTGTTAAAGGACAAAAAGTTGCTGCACATTAGTAGTAGAAACGAATCCTGCAGTTTGGCAGACCTGTTTTGTGTACACCCTGAATGTTTATAATTATCATCTGAATCTCACAATGGTTCATCTAAGCATCAGAAATGAGAGGCGGTAATTGTTTATCGATTGATTCTTCTACCAGAATGAAACTATTCCTCAGTCGTCGCCTTTTCAACCTTTGAACATTTAGTAAGCAAATCTCTAAGGTAGGTACGCTAATTTTCCATTAAAATGGGCAACTGATTCAGCTAGTTCCAAATTAATACTGCAGTAGGCGCAATATTATTTATCCCCATATACATATGTGTAATTTTGATGCAGGAACTTACATGCTGTTAAACATGCTCAACAGAGCAGTGAATGCGAATCCAATGGCGAACATGCTTTTCATTTTTACCAGAGACAAATCTCTGTTATTGTTTTTCAGTTTTTCCTCTTCCCTTTCAATTTTCTTCTTGTGTTGTTTGTCTAGGGAATCGCCATGAGCTTCTTTACGCTTTTCCACTGCAAAAACCAAAACAAGTGTCATAATAATGTTTTTTAAGTGATAAAATTCGCAATAGCCTTTGAGACAATGCTATGGCCCATATTCTCGTGACGTCACGCCTGGAGTAGGTTCGCGTTTCAGCCTAAGTCGGCCATGAGACCGCCCTACGTCAATGAATCGCTATTCAACCAACCTATTTCTCACAAGAAGTTTGCCGTCTCACGTCAACATAATTCGTGGTTATAAGGCCATTTTTCAACAGTTTTGTTTTGAAAAAGTATAATGTTATAGCAAAACAAAGTTTTAATTCGACTAAATTTTATAATAATCATGCCTGCCAGCGCAATAATTGGTTGTAGATTGCTGTCAACAATCTAACGTGAACGAGTTTTTATTTGGACTAGGAGCCTACTAACTATAGTAGTTAATCAGTGTCAGAAAACTAAAGAACTTCATTCGTTTAGGCTTTGAGAATAATTAGCCTGAAAAATAGTAAAGAAAAGATGATTGAAAATTCCTCAGGTGTACTGCTGTGTAGGTACCTAGCCATTGCTCAGGTAGCTTCATCAGCGTTTTATTATAAGTTCGTAGTACTATGCTTACCTGAGGAAGCTTTACTTGTTATATTGAATGAATAAAAAGAGAGATTTGATAGTTTGTCAAAATAAACAGCAGGTTGTTGCTACACCAAGAAACGAAACTACTTAGGTAGGTACGTACGTCCTACCAGATTTGCTGTTGGTTTAAAGTGCCTAAACAAAGTAGGTGGGTCGTTGCTTTGCCAACGAATACAACCGCTGATTAGCAAGTTTGTCAAATATCGTATCAGGAAATATGCAACATGAATTAAAAACCAGCTGCAAGGAAAAAACCTTGAAATGCATTCCTCTGAAGGTAAGATTTCATTAAGACTGCATTGGCAGTGCAGTTATTGCGCGAGTTTTGCTGTTACGCAAATTTTAGGGACAAAAAAGGTAATAAGGTACCTACTTTCTTTTTGATCAATGAAGTACCTACATGAACAAGTAATAATATACGGAAAGTACGTAGGTATACCTTACCTCTAGGTACTTACCTTTCCACAAGTCATACAACTTACTATTCCCGCCTAACAGAGCTCTCATAACACATCGTTTCACAAGACCACTTTCACAGTACTCTAAAGATTTTTAGTTTCAATTGATTCAAAGAACAGTTCAAAAACTAGATAGGTAATCCACAACATCTTTGCTGCTGATGTCTGGATCATCTAGAACACTTGTATGTCAACTCCCCAACACACATTTCATATGGATCTCTACCCCACAGATTAAATCTTGCGTTCGTAGCGTTTGAGATCATCACCTGATAATAACTTGATGTAATTTTCATACAATTTATCACCTTGCATATTACAAATAATGAAAATATTGACTCGGAACTAGGTGAGACTACGTTATGCTATTGTCCACCTGTGGCTACAAATGGCGTATTTTCGCAAATGTTTACTGGTCACCATGACAACAAGGTGAAATAACTTCGATTTCGCCTTGCCTCGATGTAAGGATGCGCTAGTGTCGAAGTCTCGAGAATATCACCCATAGAATTGAGTCAGAACCAGGGGTGGGGGTCTGTAACTTTTGATTTTCCACTGGACTAATTTTCCACCAACAGGAGAAACGCGGGCAAAGCAACAGTAGTAGACTAACCAAGAGTATTTAATTTCAGGCATTACTGCCAGAACCGCCATGGTTCAACTCTTTTGGCGGCAAAATAAATACAATTTCTTCATTTTTTTCACTTCATCACTAAAGGACCACAAAACTCGTAGATTAAATTTATATTCAATACATGAATAATAAGAAATATAAATCTATGAATTACTGAGTTATATAGGACGAGGAAACGCCAAAACCTGTATAAATACACTTAACTTCATCTTGTAAATTTTATGAACAGCTATGGAGGTAATGAGAAAGTTTACTAGAGTGGAGAAATTCACCTGGAAAAAACATGGCTGTCTATTTCGGGTTAGAGGATTACAGAACACCTGGAGAATTTCTCCACGGCAAAAATGGCGGCGTTCCTCTACTGTGGAAAGTTTTCCCATCGAAATAAAGTTATATTGCCAAGAGTCCGGTTTTGGCCCAGACAGATCAGCTTTAACAAGCTGCCCGGGCCATTTCATCAAGGCAAAAATACAAGGGAGTTGGGATGCCACGGCCATTTAGTAGGGGTTTTTTTTTTCTAGAATTAAAACTATAAAATACCACTTCCAAAGTCAAACTTACATTTTTTACTTTGTCTCTCCACCTCTGATTTCAATTTTTGATATTTCTCAGTCCGATAAACCATTAACCATGTGAGACCTGAAAAAAGTAATTCACTATTACTGAAAAAATAATAGAAATTGTTCACTTGGAAGCAGTGTTGGGCATAATCTTATCTTTGAATACCAATACGATTCTAATCGCGATAATTATTCGTTGATTCTGAGTCAACTGCGATTATATTCATATTCGTCTGTCGGCGATAACTCGAATACAACCCATAAGAATGCGTCACGGTCATAGGGCGTCAAGTTCAATAGGGCGTCCCTCCTATAATTTGCGAAGCCTTGCTAATATTACCTAGCTTCAGAGGGACGTCCTATTGAGATAGATTTGAGACAAATAGGCTGGGCTCCAATTGTTGAATTCGCTTTAAGGACGTCCCTCTGAAGCTAGGTAATATTAGCAAGGCTTCGCATATTATAGGAGGGACGCCCTATTGATATTGATGACCGAGACGCATTTTTTATTAACTCTTTCTTTTAACTTCGATTCTCTTCTTGAGACAAAATTTCAGATCGATTTTTAACCCACTTTCCGATATCCAATCGATTTGAAATTTTGCAAACGAGTTCATGCTGGCGTACATTTTAATTTATCAAATTTTCGCGAAGAAAAAGTTAGTTATACTATAAATTTTCGAAAATGTGAAATTTAATATGGGAAACCTTACAAGTGTTGTGTATTGTAGGGAGGAGGAGGAGTGAGGGAGGAGGAGGTGGAGGGAGGAGGAGGAGAAGGATACTATTGAACGTCTGCATAAAGTATGAAGGCACATCTTTACCAATTAAAAAAGGATCACTCTATGAATATATTCGCCAATCGATTATATACCTGCTGAGAAAATTGTAAAGGAGGGATTTTGATGAGAAAGTAACATGTTTAATATACATGCAGCATGCACCTACAGGATGAATTTTCGTATTTTTAATTTTTTTATTATTATTATTTTTTATATTGATGCACATACAATTTCCAATGTTCAAGGTTATGTCATAAGAACTTCATCTAAATAATATTCTGCTACGAAACTCGAAACATTATGACTTGTTTCCTTTTACTATCTACCAATGTCCAATGACGAATTTTCCGTCCAGCTACAATTAACTGTAAGTAAATTACTGTGAAGATTTTCGATAACATGTTTTCTATAAGTTTGTGTAAAATTTTAACACTGAAATGTATGGTTTTCCAAGTTTTTTTCAACGACAGATTACACTATGAGTTGAAAGTTGAATCTGTCAATGAGGTTATCCGCAAACAAGCCGTCAATCACCTTTTGAGCCTCAGAGATCGTGTTAAAGAGGATGTCGTCCAGCTCCTTGACACCGAAGATCTACTTAGAAGACTTAAAAGAACTAAACCGCATGAACTAAGTGAAATAAAATGAATGTCAAGACTAGTGACTCAATTATCAGAACAATAAGTCTAAAGTGAAGTATATTAGATCTTAAGAAAATGTATAATAATTTATCACATGAATATTGCTTATAAGTTGTTATTACTTGGCGCAATGAAACTTGTAGAAAAAAAGTTTTTTTTATAGTTTTTAAAACACCTACACCTAATATGCTGCTATACTAATCAATTTTAAGACTTTTTGCCTTTAATAGTAAATTCTCAATCCAATTTGATTCTTTTATTCGCTTTTTTGAGTTACCTACACAATTCTTGCAGCTACAATCCTGAAATTGTTAGCTGATTTTCAAACGTTTGGTGCACAATATGTGATATCTATCAAAATCATCCTTTTTACGTGACTTTTGCTTCCACACTACATGCTGAAGGTAGGTGAACGTTATTAGTAGTTTTGTTCCAACAAGGACAAAAGGGCGCCCTAGAGGAGCTCAGCATTGCGTTCCAACAAGGTTATGGGGTTGAGAGCTCCTTGTTCCAACAGATCTTAGAGCGTCCCCAGAGCTGCTCCGGGGGTCTTCCAAGCTCATCTAGACCTCCGAGCCCTACGCATGCGCATTTTGAAATAACCTGCTTCCCTTGGGTAATCATATCCGCGTAACCTTCCCTAAACTGTTTTCACCTTCTCTACTACGTTTGTTATCACATCTCTCTCCGAAGTGTTCCAACAAACACGAAAGTGGGCGACTTGGAGCTAACCCCATGGCAACTCTGGAGGAGCCCTGGGGGTCGCTCTCGACGCGTTGTTGGAACAAAGCTAGTGTTACCTCAGACGTAAATAACCCTTTTGCTCCTGGTGACAAGTACACTCGCAGGGCACGACTGCCCTCCCAGGACCAGTGACGAGTTATTTAACAAACTTTATCGCCACCCTGGGTCTGCATAGTGTGGACTCGCAACAAGTTTCAATGTTTGGTTTTGAGCTGAATATTACATGTGGTTGAACTTTGTTGAAAGGTTCCATATTCTCGTTTGTTTTGCACCCTCGCACGTTTTCTGTTCTTTTTCTCTCTATTTCCAACAAAAATGGCAACCAAACGTATTTTTACTGACAAAGAACTTCGCGAATTATTTACAGGTGATTTCAGTGACAACGTGGAATATATACATATATGTATGTACGTTTTATGTAGTTTATACCTAAAAAAAACTTTCTTATTTTTTTACTTTTGGTTGAATTTCCTCTTGTTATTCCCCAAAAGTCATAAGAAAAGTTTAAACCGTGGTAAATACATTAGAGCGTTAAATTCTAAATAATCAAAGGAGTATTCACTCAAATTTTGAGCAAGATCAGACCATTTTTGACAGGACCAGAGCGTTTGTAGTGGAGCACGACAAATCAGCTAGATGCGGCTTCTTGAAAACTTAGTCTGTCAGAGCTGTGCGGCGCTCAGGAACCCGGTAGCGAAAGGGTTAATTTCTTCAGGTAAAATTCTTCTTTAGTAACTGCGCTCCAACCAGATGAACTTTGAGGCCGATTTAATCAAACCTCTTCGAAAGTTCTGCGGAAGTTTTCCTTGAACGTAACATTCGTGCAGGGGTTATAAAAATGTATTCTGAAATGAACTTTTCCACTTGCTATAGGAGTTTTCTTCAATTTTGGCCCAGTGCAGTGTCTTCTGGACCCCAGGTATCTCCCGCCCTCCACGCTTTATCCTCTAGTTTGAACCAAAAGCCAACACTAGAGCAACGTCCACTGAAAATGTGTGAGGGATGTCATGAGAGTAAGCGATACTCTAGGAACGAGGCCACAAAACACTACCTTGAGGTAAAATACTCTGGCAGAGATGAATCTTCATTTCCACATCTTACATAGAAAGAAGCATCCGCCAGTTAGGAAAGATTGGACCGATTCGAAGATGGGTCCGACAAGTACATTTCAGAGTGAATTCAACGATATTTTTCGTTTCTACAAATTCTAATACCCAATTTCAATTACCTACTAATACATATAAATATGTTAGGTATTTTCTCTAATCAAATAAAATATAATCCCAGAGTATAGACTTACCTTCTCCTAAAAATGCAGTACAAATTGAAATAAATACTATCAGAATAGTGTCAGCCCACATGATAAATGCTTATTTAATGGAGGAATAAAATCTCTACGTAGCCTACTATTTAATTAGATCAAGCTAAATAAGATCAAAATATGACACGAAAACAACAAAGACAAGTTGCACATGTACACACAGCGCACAACACAACTGTCCTCCAACAATTTTGATGAAGACAAGAACATAGAATACCAAATACCTTCTTCTTCACATTTTCTCTTTTTTGGCCGTGCCATTAGTTCGAAAGAGAGCGCCAGGCATTTACAGATTTTTTGTAAAATTACTTCTGCAATGACGGAAGCCACTGAAATGGCTTCATTTTCTTCAAAAATTCGCTCAAAATTATTTTCTAAAAAAATACATTCGGAAATTATAATTTCAAAATATAAAATGTATATTTATCATATGGTTGAATGAATGAACGAACGAGTTTGGAATAAGAACGTCCGATCAGAGCCAAAAACGGGGGTTGTTTCGTCGCTTGACTATTTCCATGATGCTTTGCTCAATCTTCGGGGCACGCACTAAGTACCTACTTTGTTCAGTTTGTACGCTTTGCTTTTCCACTCTGACCGTATACTAAGCCCTACTTTCACCAAAAATTTAGCCAAACTCCGTTGAAATTGATCTCGAGGATTTGAATATATCTACATAGGGTTTTTTTTATAGATAAGGACTACAAACATTGTGGCTATTGATCATTTTTTCATAAAGAAGGGTTTTAGCATATCTCAGCAAGATGGCGACGAAACAATATGGCGTTTAACGGCGGCAACAGGGAACGTTCTCGTTTAAATTGATGAATTTGTGCTTTTAACTCTTGTGTTTCCGTTTTGTAACCATCATAAATGTGGATATTTCGCCAGATGATTGAGTAACTTCTAATTGTTTATTGGCAGCAGTTATACGCAATCATCTACGCTCGAGTCACCACATCAGGTCTTCGCACATCAGTAGAATGGAAGGTAATGGTCAGGCCCGGCGTTGGATGGATTGCTCTCATTTTTCGTTAACAAAATACTTTCTTTTAGTAAATATATGTCTGTAATTATAAGTATTTGGGGTTTGCGATGGATAAATTGAACTGGTGGAGCAATTTTCAGTATAATATTCACAGTTTAAGAAGTAGAAAGGGGACACATGAGAGGCATCTTAACCACCTATAACCTTTTATTCATAGGAGTACATAATATACCTCCTCATCAAATGTACTTGAGCTATAACATTTTATTGGGTACTTGTGTCTATTTCTGGCGTCACTAGTCACCTAATACATAAATATACGCTTGGAACAATTTTGGGACCTTTCCTGTTATGCGACCGCCAGCACCTCCATCGCTACCTCCAGATAGTATACGGCCGCCAACGTAATCATAATGATATGTATAGTTTTGTGATCTAGATGCTCACAAGCTCGCATCTCAAAAATACAACACCAACTAGTCCCCTTAGAAAATGAAAACAGGAATGGGTTGTTTAGCGTCATGAGATAGCAAAACATGTATCCAGAGCTTTTACATGATGCCACATGTATGTTTTTATGAAATACAATACAATTCACAAAGTTTTACGTTAAAATCTGGATCGCTTGCATGGTTATTCTGGGAGGTGCGCAAGAGAGCGTTTCTCCGAACTAACACGAGAGGTTGACATTTTTTTTATGGTGTCTAAGGGCTGGTAATAACAATTTTATACTAAAGTATGTACCTACCAGCTATAGCACCAACAAAAATATAGAAATTCCACTCTTTATGGATATTTTTTATGTTTATATCCCTGTTATCTTGATAATGTTTACTAAGTAATGAAAAAAACCACATTTAATGCCAGGAAATGTGATGTTTACAGTCTTGTGGCTTGAGAGGGATTCATTTTGCGTACTGCTTTAGGCATTACTGACATGTACCAATGTGGCGTCCAAAAATATTCGATACCTTGACAGAGTTTGGAGTCGTGTCCTTGCTTACAAAGAAAGAAATTTCTCTTTAGTTGTAGCGCTCCAACAAGATGAGCTATGGCGGCCGATTTAATCGAACCTCTTTAACTGCAGAAGTTTTCCTTGAATGGGTACTTGTAGACGAAATCCGCTCATTAGCGGTGCAAGGCACAGAAACCTGCAGATCTGGACTGAGGTGACATGAACAGGCCTGGCTTTCCAGTTTATTCAAAATTCCAGGAAAATACTGCTCGCGTTTGGCTAGCTCTTGGGCTATTAACCCATAATCAAAGATTGGACCAGCGAGGAATGATAATTTGCTCGGCTTGGAAAGACTTTCCCCCTCAAAAGACATTTTAGGGACTGGGAAGAATAACTTGCTCACAGAGGGTATATGGAAAGGGAGCCCTGAAAATATTAAATTCGGAATTGAACTCTTGAAAGAAATAATAAGTCTGAAGCCTAGATCAATTTGCAAGACAAACTGGCTTGAAATGGCTTGCCAAAATGATTGAACTGAATTACCTAGGAATGTTATCCAGAACATAATTCGATCACGTGAATTAACCTAATTAACGGATTTGGGAGACGGGAAGGGCTGCACTATGTTCTCCAACAGTAATAGATGGAGGACTTTGACAGTTTCGTTAAAACGCTACAATGGCAATTGTGCATTAATGTGCACCATTCGTGAGTTCCCTTAATGTCTACTCAACCCTATCCTGCTGGTTGCCGAAAAAAATCGTACACTGTACTGTTGCAGTTAACTGATTACATACTAAGACATTTGGTATTTAAAACATTTCAGTCATGACCCCATGAGCGAATTTTTGAAGAAATCTTCGACATTTCAGTCGCTATTGATCGTGTAGAGAAATTTTAGTTTATGATTTTGATAGACAAACATGGAATCAAATTATTAAAAATAATTAGGAGGTACTCATACTTTTTTATTATTATTAAACTAATCTTGTAGATTTAAAGACAAATGTAGGTAAATATTCATAGATTTTGATGTCCAATGTGGTCAGTATTGAAGGCAGTTGAAATCTTAACAGTATCCTATCATAACATCATCAAATCTTGACATAAAATAAAATAACATACCGACGTCTTATGAAAGAAACGTATTTCCACAGCCAATCGATGATGAGGCTTTATATTACGAGTGATATAAAGTCAGTTGCATTCGAATCTAGTATCCTACAGCAAGAAATTGACAGACAAACTGTAGTCTCTGTGCATCTATTGACAGCCTAAATTATGGGGAAGTGTCACTTGGCTTTTCCGTAGCAACAAGAAAGAAATTGAAAGTCCCAATTATTGTTGATTTATCAACGATTCGATTAGGTAAAATCTTGAATTTAACTACTTCATGTTATTTCTTCACTCTACTATTTGATAATTATATCCAATATCGAACATATTGGTTATTGAGGTACATAGCTATTAGGCATTAGCCATTAGGCTATAGTATCATGTAAGGTAGCAGTAGGTAACTTGAAGTTTTAGTACAATGTTGTATCGATTCACTCACCTAATCAACGAAGTGCAGGGAACACTAAGTGGAGTTGTTTTGTTTTTTGAATTGCTTGGTCTTGTTTTTTTAACAAGCACCTACTACCTACGTTTTAAACAGCATGGTTCTAGGATTGGTTATACAGGGATACTTCCATAAGAGTAGTTCAATCTGAATTTGGACAATGTTTCATGCAAATATTACTGATTTTTACAACTAGCGAACGGCATTATTTCGATTTTTGACTGATTTTTCAACTTTGAAATTTTTGAAAACTTGATACATATTCTTATAGGAAATTTTACGCTGATTCCGAATATACCACATGTTAGTAGGTATGCTGAAAAAATAATTTCGCACAACAAATCGCAAAAAACAGGCTATTTTGAAATTTGTGAACATTTCAACCCGAAGATGTAATCCGATCATGCTGGCCAACGAACTTGAACTTTCGTTTTGTGTCCTTAACATTTTAAAATTTGTTTGAAGTTTCTAGCACAATTCTACGGACAGTTATCGTCTGGAATGACACATACATACATACATATATACATACATACATAAAAAAATGCGTTAAACTTCAGAATAGCCTGAAACGGATTTCTGCATAAAATTTTTTCAAAAATTCACATTCTACAAATTTTGAGGCGAGAGCAATAGCTTATAATTTTCTTCAAGAATTCACTAATATTTAAAATTTACCTTGCTATAATGTGTACTCTGTGACAGCTAGGTAGGTACCAATATGACAGCTCGTATGGTGTCAAACTGGAATTTGGCCCATCACCACGCTACTGCACCACTTTTTAACAAGAGTTGTGGCCATTTGTTTGTGGAATATTGATTAAATCTTGCTAAGCATGGTAGAAAATACCTACTCCATTATAAAAACTATTAAACGATTTCTACAGTTATAAATGTTTTATTGTTCCTGTAGTGTTCAACAGCAATTAGAATACTGATTCGAACATGTCAATATTCCATAAATTTTACAGAAACAACAGATGATATTTGGACTCCATATAAGGAGCTCCAGGATATTGTGGAGAACTCTATTTCCAAACCTTCACCTTCCAATTTTGATGACCTAAAACGAGCTTTGGCGCGTCATCGACAAAACTTCCTCACACTTCTGAAGAATCCGGTAAGTTTTGGAAAAATATCAGAGAGTGGGGGGATGTAATCTCTCTTTTAGTTTGATATACCCAATGTTATATTGATTGAATGACTCATTTCAGTTCAGCCTGTAACAACTTAGAAGTGTTGACTCAATGGATTTAATTTCCATGCGTGATAAAGATTGAAATTATGTTGTTTATAGCCAAAAGACAAAGCTCAGAGAGCACAGCTGGAGAAAGGTCAACCCATCGATCTGCCTGGAGTTGGTCCTACTCAGCTTCCTAAGGATCTTGTGGCAGAAGCCATGATTCTGTCTGATATGTACGATCTCAACGAATACATGGCTTTGGATCTCCTTGGAACAGGTAATGAATTCTGCAAAAACTAAACTTGTAGTATTTTCAATGTGTTTTTATTTTTGTTTGTTGTGTTAATGGATTACTCAATAATGCTTGTTGATCCTTTGTTTCAGCTCAGCAACAGTTGCCTCACTACCCGGATCTGCCTCGTGGAGTTGTCGCAGTTCTGCTATATTATGATGGTAGAAAGTCTCTGGTGATGGCTCTCAGAAGTTTGGTCCAAGCGAGAAATGGAAATTTATGGACGGTTGTAACATCTCCACAGGTAGCCGAGTATGTCACTGCATACACGGATGAGCTGATGGATGATGGAGTCATTCCAAAAATATTAAGTACGTCGTACCACCTATATAAGTTAGAACTGATGTAAAATCAAACAAGTAGTTCGGTATAGAATTATAGTGCAGTAATTCACCAATTTTTGTTCTTCAGGGGTCTTAGAAACAATGGATGTTAACAAGGAAAAGGAGTTGCTTCAACAAAATCGAGCTTTGGGTCCTCCACGTTACCAGCAGCAAGTTCTTGACCTCTATGAATCTACTCGGCAAGCTTTGGCGGAAACTATATTCCTATGGTCGGCTCAATCTGGGCTCCCAAAAGAACCATGTTTTGCACTTTTGAATCATCTTCGCTGCAGTAAACGTCGTGTTGTTGATGCACTAGATGCACTTCCAACAGTTGATGTTACACCTATTTTGACTCTCGCATTTTTGTATGCCATTGATTTGAGCTTATTGCACAAAGCTGATGGAGATGTCGTCCAACGGGTCGTTCCTCTAGTCATGGGAGACCGCCAATATCTAGTGGCGATGCAAGATGAACTTGGAAATAAGGATAAACCCTGGAATGACGAAGGTTTAAAAGCTTTGATTCTTATGGGATGGGCCGTTACTCTTTCTACATTAAGAATGGCTCCTCAAATCCTTCCAGGTAACATATCTCTGGACAACCCCGATATTGTAATGGAGGAAGCCATTCAGTCTAAAGTGTTTGATTACCTCCGGCTTGAATTTTTGAACAACGAACAACTTTATAACCAGGAATTCGCCTTGAAGAGGATCCATGGCCTCATTACAGATTTCATTACTCAGATGCCACACAAAGTGAAAGAAATGCGTTTAAGAGCTGAAGAAACTGATAAAACTATTCACGCTTATATGCATGAAGGTCTGGAACCACCCAATAATTTATCTCATCACTTTGAGCATATGCTCCTAGCTATTGCACGTTTGTATTCTTCGGATCCTCTCAACACCCAGCTTGTTATGGACTACTGGTGTACCCCTGAAACTAAACGTGGAGCTACATTTCCTTACAGAGCTCAACCGAAAAAAGAAGCGCTTTATACGTTTGTGGTTCAAACCAGTGAAGTCCTCCCATCGACACTCTTTGTTCCTTATATAAAAATGTTAACGTCCCTGGCCTCTTCCCCTCGAGGTGCTCAACAATGTTTTCTCCTGTTGAAGAATAATGACAACAAAAATCTTACCTGGGACCATTTCTTTGGTTCCTTCAGCAGGTAAACTTAAGTTGTCTACTCGTATCTAGTTTTTTTATATGTGATAAACAGCTGCTGTACACAAAATTGTTGAGTTAATGAAGAACACAAGAATGATGTACTAGTTACTCATTAGGATCTTTTGATCAATCATCAGCACTTCTAGCAATATTGTTGAAGGTACAATATGTCGTCAGACCAGATTCCAAATCAATGTGATTCATATCACATTATTTGTTTTCTGATGGAGAGCACATCAATTCTTATTCATCAATCTTCAAAACTACCTATCTTCTCTATAGTCTACAAAATTCAATCGTTGATGAAATCGTCTCAAAGGAACCAACACCTGATTTGATGAATAACATCTTAATTATCTAGTAGAAACTTGAAAGTGCACAAATTAATTTGAACGAATGAAACCTTAAATTAAACTGAAATAAAAAAATCTTCTCATATCTTTCTGCATTGTGTGGATGTTTAGAGTTGAATTAATATTTTATGGTCTAAATTTGTAGTCTAAAGTCACCAATAAATCAGTGACCATACTGGTGATTCTTTGCGCACATAACTTTTTCTATAGCACTTCATTTGCCCAAAATTTAGTACAGAAATGCTGCTACGTTTGGGGCCTGTCGCCAACTTTTAAGACTTTCAATCCTAATGAAGGTTACTCACGCATTAATTTTATATTTTTAAATCAACATAGATTCCAACCTAAGAAGTCTGACACCTCCCACACTCTCCTATTTTTCGTTTATGATTTTTTCAAATTTACTGTCACCTGTGATTGAAAGCAATCCTACCTGGGCGGGATCCCCCTGTCACGATTTACATCACAACTGCACTAAACTGAAAAATCATCAGGTCGTAGGAGGTCTCTTAAAGCTACTCTTGAGAAAAACCTTAAAAGTACTTTTTTCACATCCATGACCCATGGGTAACACTCATTCCCGGATTCGCTCACAATAATACCTTCTGTTACAAATAAAGTCGTGAACTATTATTAGCTTGCAAATATTTGTAGGTTAGATAGAATATATAGTAGAAAAACATGGAACTGAACCACATTTCACACACTTGAGATTAGGGATTTATCAAAATAATGTTTTTGAATTTAGCATTTCCACATTATACTGGTACTACTTTCAGTGGTTGTACTTGCTGTTGGAGTATGATCATGAATTTACTTAGTTTCACAGTTTTTCACGTGATTCTTACATTAGTCTGGATTTTTAATTTTTTCCAGGTATTACCACAATCTGAGGCAGGAAGCCCTACCCACGGGTGATACCATGTACCGTACACACACTTTTAATAAAGGTCAGTTATTCCAATTTCTAAATTTTATAAGTTTTTCAATAACGTGCCTAGTACATGTTTTTTTCAATTAGATTTTTAAAAAAATTAACCCCCCCCCCCCCCCCCCCAACATAAACAATAAGCAACAAATACAAACAAAATCAGTACCTATTTGATATTTCAATTTTTTACAAAATAGGTAGACATCAGCTCATGTGATATGCCCTCATCAAGGTTTTGGCGTAAAATCTACCATTCTGGCCTGTGTCGAAGGTTTAAAAAATCCCTTGATAAACTCCTCATAAGAGAATTGCTTATCAAACTCGTCAGTATATCCTATAAATTCCTTACGCAGAAGTTCTCAAGCTGCATAATTTGTTTTTTAGTTGGGAGTTCTTCTGGCCCTGGGTTCATTTTCTTGTCCGAGTCAACCAGGGTAAAGTAGAAGGTCCACCAAAGCAAAACTGATAACATTACCACGAACTCCGATAACAATGCGTGGGGAAATTCCTGTGTATTCACACACGTCCTTTTTGTTCTGGTGATTTTGATAACAATAAGCGGGTGATAATATTAACCGTAATCACGTTAAGGCTGGATTCACATGGAGCGGAACAAGCGCGGAAAGCGGAAGGACGGAACGCAATTTGATTGGCTGTTGAGACAACAGCTGAGGAGGGTGGCCACCATGTTGTCGAAAGGGGCGGTCGGCGGTAGACATTTTCATACCGTTTCCATGTTGACTGCGTATCTGTCGAGCTCCGCGCAAGCGCAGCGGACAGGAACGTTGATAACCGCAAGTAGAGGTTTCAGATCAGAGAGGCTTTCAGTAGGAAGGTTATGATCCCGTCCACCACAGAGACCTCTTCATGTGAACACTTCCCGACTCCGCCCCCTCCTCTGGTTTGTCTGTCTTTCCGCTTCCCGCGCTCGTTCAGCTCCATGTGAATCCAGCTTAAGCGGAGAACACTGTACTAATTTATTATTTTTTTGTCCCCAAGGTATCACACAAGCTGAACTGCAAGGACTTCAAGCTGTTCTCGGTCTTATAAAGTCTGTTGCTGAAAATGATCCTGTAACTGGTGAAAAGCTTTGCCAAAACCAACACTGGGCTGCCATGACAGTTCTGCTAGGCCTTGTTACCTGCTCTGTACCAATCCCTCTCAAAGCGTCCCTTCTCAACACCCTCGCTGCCTTTACAAAGTCCCCAGCCACAGCTGCCAGCCTCTGGCACAATATTGAGGCATCCCAGATTGTGACTACCATCCCATCCACATCAAGTTTTCAACCACGAGGAATATTGACCGAGTTAGAAGAAGTTGAGTGCAGGAGTGAAGAATATCCATTAACTAGGTAAGCACCGTTTTCAACACAGCAAGATAGTTCCTGGCTCATTTTGCAACTAATATCTTAATGCATGTGGATGTTGGACCTCTTAAAATTCGACTGTAACATGAGTATGAAACCATCATAATTATTTTGTCATTGACCTTGATACATACCCAAAAATTATTTTACGTTCCCATGATTTGGAACAAAGCAGATTGGACTAGTGGATTCAGCTTTCTCCATAATCCAAGAACTTTCCGCAATAGTCAATTTGAACTCATGACATCGACCACGATAATATATTATGTCACCAATTATTCTCATGAAGTATTTTTCTTCCCTCCCTAACAATCTCCATTATTTCATTTTCCATCCTTCATTTTAGGGCTGTCCTAAATTTGTTCAATGGCCTGACGGACAAACCAATACCCAAACTCCTTGGTGCATCCCAGCGCACTCCAGGGTTTGATCCCTATCTGAACTTCATCTTAAATAACGTACTCCTAAGATTCGCTGGACGATGTTACAAGGATCCCAAAGAAAAGGTCAGTAAATTTTACCGGTATGTCTTAATCGTTTAGTGACCTCAACACAATGCTCTATTATTAAGTTGAAATTGTTTTGTTCTGTCAGTGGGAAGTCTGTGAAGGTGCAATGTCATTAATAAGCAAATTGCTCCTTCAATACGATCCTTCCAAAGATGAATTTTTGGCCAAGCATGTTCAAGCCTACACGCTGGGAACTGCTCAAGTAAACCCTCCTCCTGGTTATCACATCATGATCAGTCTCTGTTCAAAGTCTGAGCTTCTGCGCTTGGTAAGTCTCAAACATTCTCTTTATAACCACACTTTTTGTTTATCACTACCACTTCCCTATTTACATCTAAACTCATTTTCACAGTTGCTTCTCCTAATAGACGAAGGGTGTCGAGTTTTTGACGCGCACACCTCTTTCCCAGGAAAACCTGAACTGGAAAAATCTGTCCTGTATGCCCTGAAAATGCTAGAACATGGCCTAGCTATGCAACCCATGTTTCTTAATCTTCTGAACTCTTCCAATAGCAACATTCTTCTTGTTGGGCTCAATAGGTTGGTCTTGGGAGTCAATGAGGTGACCAACAAACCCGATCATCTTCTTAACATAGCCAAGTAAGTTCCTCATAATTCGCTAAAGTAGTTACCTGCAATAAATGAAATCGTTTAGTAAAGCTTGTACTTTCACATATACAAACTACATATTCACCTTTCTGAAGGATTTGTTTTATTTCAAGTTGGTTTTATCTAAAATACAATACTTGCTAAGTGATTAGATGTTTTTTTAATGATTCGGTATAATTAATTAGTGTTGAACTTGCAAATATTTTCTTCCAGGTATGTTACTTATCAATCGTGGCTTCCTATGCACGCCCTACCTGCTGTCAATGTACTCTTCCTCGTTACATCAGATCGAATGTTCTCTTCCCCACCACTCCATGGTCACCTCCTGTCTCTTTTCTTGTCTACGCCACAAATCAAATCATCAATAAGACATGGCTTTGTGACCTGTTTGGAAACCGAGGAAGAAGTGGTAGAAGGTATTTTATACACCTAATTTATTTTCAAAATTCTTATGAAACTACGTCTATCCGTGGGAACTCCAGGTCGTACAAGCTTGGCCTTGAATGGAATGTGCTGTCCTTAGAGATCGCTTCAAACCTAGAATATCTCGTAACTACAACAAGAAGTCATATGCAGAAAGTTGGTGTAGAATGAAGATTATGTAAGTATGTAATATGATGAACTGAAAAAGAAAACCATGCAATTATTTGATTATATGAAAAACGAAGACCTTTTGCAATGGATAAATAAGATAAGAAGAAAGAGAATCTAATTTCTTTTCTCGTTTTCATGGGTTTGGCAGACACCATATGATATATCTGTAAACCTGCAGAGTCGCGACAAAATTATGACAGAGAGTTAACCCACTGTAACATAAAATTTAGGAGGAAATTTTCAAACTTGGTGATTCACAAACAAGCCCTACTAAACATTTCATCTGAAAAGAGCGACACTTAATTCTCCTGGCTCACGAATTTCCTCTATACGACCAGACACTGAACAGTACATTTGTTACCCTATGTTTGTTGTACAAACTATATGCTATCATTATTCCTAAACTAACCCAAAAGTTGCTCAAAATATTTTAGAGTTGAATTCCACTGTTTCAGGGAGTGAAGAGGACATCATCGAAGTTGAAAATGATGACCCTCGTCGTGTGATATCGGACACAAAGCGAAGCATTTGCCTATTTCTCCTCCAAACGTTACGACAGGGAGTCCCAAACGTCGCCCACTACCTCTTTGGCTTTGATCTAAACAAAGAAATACGAAAGACGGTTTTCCAGCAGCCAGGTTTGTTACATTATATTATTGGTGTTGACATTATTAATTTATTGAATTGTAAATCTACCTCTGTTTTGTTCCTCATAAGGGTAGCAAACATGATCTTGTAGAGTTCTGTGCTGGTATAATGGCTTAAGCATCAAGACGCTGTGTGTTGTGAATTTAACTTGACTGTTGAAAGGCTATGTGAGTCTAGCGAATGAAACTGAAAGTGTTCAGATCTTTTAACCCTTGATTGAAAGTTGACTTTTGGACTTGGAGGAAAAGTAGCTGGCATCCTGAAACAAACCTGTGAGATTTTGGATGGAAAAAATGAGGCAGAAAGAAATGCATGGCTCACAAAGGAAAGTTAATAAATTGCACCTGAAAAAATCCATGGAGCGAATTTGGAAAGCAAGCTAATTGGACGCAAGCTACTAGATGAAAGCTACCTTCAGATGAAAAAATGTTAGGTGTGAGTTAAAATGATAACAAACAAAAGTTTGGATCTCTAGTGATCAGGAGGAGCAAACTTGGTCCATATCTGTGAAGTTCTGTGTTACTGGGTGGACTGATGTCTGTTTCTAACGTATTTTTTCTGTCTGGCCCTTGTTTATTGGTGGTAAAAAGTAAATTATAATACAGTCCCTGTGATGAAGCCCCATTTTCTTGGTCTAAGCAGGCCAACGGGCAAGCATCTTTTGCTTCTGAATTTACTTATAGATAGTAGAAGCATTGTTTTCACTTGCAGGAGACAAATTTTTTGTCTGCAAAATCAAAATTTCCACTCGCATTTTACGTTTTAGACCATTCTGAACTGCAAAACCTTGTAACAAGCTTAATTTCCATAGTTTTCATCCGATTTTGATCAAATTTCCTGGGTATGTGCAGATAAGAGTAGGTGGTCCCCTATCAGTTTCATTGATCCCAAATAAATACTTCACTCTGCGCATGTGCAAAAATAAATTCCATCAAGACTCATTTTCTCACGCCCTGGTCGTCCGATTTGTACATTCCAAATCAATTGCTACCCAATCGTATCAATATTACCTCTTGTGCATGTGCAGATGTGAAATCCTTGTGACAAGCTAAATTTTCACAGTTTTCGTCCGATTTTGTTGAAATTCTCAGGGAATGTGCTGTTTAGAGTATAGATGGTCTCCTTTCAGTTTAATTGTTTCCAAATGAATATTTCACGCCCTAGTCGTCTGAAAACATACTCCATCTTAATTTTGACCATTTCCCTCAACCATAGCAACCAGCTATGGAATCATAAGTTAATTTAAAGCATTTCAATGATCTATACGTGATACGGATTCGAGGAAGCAATGTGCCACATCCAACTCGGCAGAAGTTTTTCCTCCACAATTCAGTAAATTAATTAGCTCTACATTATCTAAATTATCAAATATAATGGCTTTGTGAAATCAGGGCTACCTACTAAAAATATTGTTTGTGTCTCCAGGTGTATTAGGAATGCCGCGATCATGTCTTCACTCCATTTTGAGTCTGTTGAATACTCACCTTGTCAATCCAACTCAAAACTCGGGATCACTTGTTGAACTATATTACAGGTAATAAGAATATTACTCCTAAGGTTCAAACTTATTCTCATACTAAGATTTTAAGTAGGAAGGTATCACGATTCTTGTTACTTGATATCCTCTGAACCCAAATCTCAATTAATGGTGACTAAGGGACTCTTTGAAATCAATTACTACCCGACTTCCAGTTTGTTTTGACTTTTGTCGAGTTTGTATTTCTTCGCTGTTGTGCCATGGCAATTACCCTTTATGTGTTGCGTTGTTTAGTTTGATATTCTGTTTTTCACTAAGTAAATTATTTCTAGGATTATTTACGAATTAGCGTACAACACGCGAACCTCTGAGCCAACCTTAAGGTTTCTCCGGAGCTCTGGGGATTTCCTGAAACGCCATCTTGCTGCCTTGCCTTTCACCTCCTCTTTTGATGGTAAGCTAAATCATTATTAGCGAATTTTCATAGAAGATGAAGATATTTCAATGGCTCCAAAAATTTAAAAATAAAAATGTTTGAAAAGTTTCTCTATTGAAATTCGTTTTAGGCATTCTTGGACTAATCGTTGAGTTGAACGCTTTTTCACTATCCTCTTGGGATTGAGATGACAATTCCATAAAGCATTCCAAATGAAAAAATGTATTCGTTGATCAAATTTATTTTCTTCACAAAAGTTGGTCAAATTCCAAAAAATCTGTTCAAAAAATCACCAAAAACTTTCATTTTTTTTTTTTAGCAGAAGTTTTGCCAAAAGAAGTGTGTCAATAATGAATTATTAACAAATTTAAGCTCTAAATCACGTTAAAAGGTGTACTTAAATTTCATTAATATTTGCTGAAAATCTATAGAAACTGCAGAAGAACTAAAAATCTTCTTAGATAACAATTTCATAGCACAAAAAGTGCTCAAATTTCATATCAATGTAACAAAATATACTACGATAATTTTGGAAAATTCGCTCATACGGTCATGGTGCATGACTGAAACTTTTTTATGTATAATTCAGTATCAATCACTATTTCTCACTGAAGTCCGAATTCAGACTATACTTCTTAACTATTCCTGCTTAAACTATGAAGATGCCGAATGAATTCGGGTAGACCCCAGCCTAGCACCGCCATAACCCTGCTTTAAATTGAATAAACTTCAATACCAACTTGCTATTATTCCTTGAACCTTCAGGCCTTTCAAGATTTACCAGATATTGTACATATTCTTGCAGCCTGATCCACTGGAATTAAAGATATGTATTTTTAATGCTATTGTTACGTAGTTGAACACTGTGTTTTCTCCTTTTTCATGGTCCTTTGCCCCCAATTCACGGATTAGCTGGGAAGTGTTGACAAATTTTACCTCAGAGCTTTTCTAGAGTTTACTCTAATTTTGTTGTCCAGCAAACTAGCGTGTGATACTCAGTACTAAAAGTTTTGGATGTTCTTTCTCTTTCAAGATCCCACGTCTGTTACCAAACTCCGTCAGATGTCTTGGCTTCTCAAGACTGTTGCTATTGAAATGAAAGTCACTGCCACAAACCAGCAGCTATCCCAGTTGGCAACACTCGTGGAAACTTACACTGGGTGTTCAAAAGACAACAGCATGAGGCCTACGTCGAACGAATCTGTTAACTACCCTATTTCATTAAGTTGTGAGTATGTAAAGGATTATTTAGAAATAACTGCTGCGTACCTTGGTAGCAAAATAAATAACATAAATATCATGGCAGAGTCGTTTTTGTCATAGATTTAAGGTTTATAGTCCAAACCTAATTTTTACTCTTGCTTTGATTGTTTCAGTCGATCAAGTTAAACCAAGTGAACAGTTGGTCCTGCAGCTACTTAAACACACCAAATTCTTCATTCAGCCTGTACACGATCCAGTTTTGGAATTTGTGAATGTAGCCCACTTGAAAAAGGTACCTACACAAGTGCCTTGCTTGGAATTTTATTAGATTTTTTTGATATATTTATTGATTACTGTTGATTTCCAACGTAATGCTAAACCGAATTATTTGATCAGTTTACGGTGTTTTTCTTTTCTACCTATTAGCTCATGAAAGATTGCGAGATCGATGAAGAACGAATCAGAACTGTTGATGTTAAAGCTCTTCACGTTGCTCTGGAAAATGAACTCAATCTTCAGTGTAAAAGTCCATCGAATACACATCGCATTGAAATACAAGTTAGCTAAACATTTTTCCACTTCTAAGAGTAATTTCAAAAAAACTATTGAATTCATCCTTACTTTAGCTCATCTCAATACTGCATTATCTTCATTCCAGACAATTTTAGCGTACGTAACTAAAGTGAACGCCGCTGCTCGGTTGAAAATGGCCACCATACGGTTTTTGGATGCATGGCGGCAGGCCACAGAAGTAATGTTTGCCGTGGCCACTAACGATGCACTTAATCTTGAGAAAAGATTTAATCTTTTGGTCGATGTAATTCACGAAATGCTCTCCAAGGTATATATATTCTCATCTGCACTCATTTCCATTCAACAACCACAAGTTTTATTTTATTCACTTATTTTTTTCTCCCAAAGAACATAATAATAAGCACTTCGTTTGTCTTTTGACACTCTCGTTTGCCTCTTGTCACAGGCAGTGCAGTCTGCAAGCCAGCCTGAGATAGCTAACCTTATTTCTGGATCAGTTCTTCTATTATTTGTCGACCTCCGCCAGACTTACATATCTGAAATGGGTAAAGGAGATGAAACGGATTCTAAACTTTGCAATTTTATGGATTCCAACCATTACAAGCTTACCACCGTCATGACGAATTTGATAAAATGGATACTGAGCTCTGGTAAGTTATCTCTGTTCGGAATTTATCAGATTTAACTATGTGCTATAGCACATATTATCATTATTTTAATTCAGGGTCCGTGGGAGGGGTCGATTTCCCCCTCCACCGCACCAAAACCGAGGTTTATTGTGCGGTACTCTCCCCTTTTTCCAACCTATAGGTTCTGGAGCCAATCCCCCTCTTCCACCAGACTGAGAGTTCCCCCCACAAGTTCGTCCACCGATACTATCTCCCCTAGGTCAAGGGTCCCAAAGGTTCTGAATCGATTAGCTTCGAGTGCTGTGCATTCAAAGAGGAGATGAGAGGCGGTTTCTTCCTCCTCTCCACACATTCTGCAAATCCTATGCAGATGTTTCCTGAAGCACCGCCCAGTCACCATTCCCACCAATAGTCTTATATTCCTCCTCGAGAGATTTAGGGTGGCTGTACTCTTACAATGGCAGGGTGCGTTCATTACACTACATAATATCTTATGCGTGGTGTACTGTACTACTTTTCGTCTAATATAGTAATCCCTTGAAGTAAAACAAACAATTATGATTATCTGAAAAAAGGTAGTTTCACAAAGATATGAAAAGATTTTTGCCTCATCCATTCTTGAGTAACTCACAGACATCGTGAGTGGCAAAACAAAAAATTTATCAGATTCCCTAACTTGTGTAGCGGTCTACATCCCATCCGATGGTAAGCGTATGTGGTCTACCTTAGGGATGGGCCGTTACACAGGTCGTCTAACCGTTCCGATTCAGGGCGGGATTGGATATTTTTTCCATTACGATCCTGTATTGATCTCGAATCAGGTTCCGCCAAAGGTATCGTGCAGCGGGAAACTTCAGTCTGTTCCATATAGAGGAACGAAAAATTACCTTGGTGGGATACCACTGGGTTAATCAAATAGAAAATTCAAAAACCTCAATAAAATAGATTGGTACCTAGGTATTTTAATAAAATATATGTGTATTTAATTATTTGTCATTCCAGAGGATAACTCTCCTTAGGATTGAAATAAAAATTCCTTTCTTGCGATAAAAAATTAAGCTTTATAAAAGATACCTGTACCTTCTGTACACCAGCGATTTACCAGAAGTCGAACATAACACCACTGCAGCATTTGCAGACGACACTGCTGTCCTGGCAGTTGGTAACAGCAATAACGAATCAATATCAAAACTCAATAAGTTCATCTCCAAAATCAGTCTTTGGACAACAAAATGGAGGATCAAACTGAATGAGGCCAATCGGTGCACGTTGATTTTACCAACCGGAAGATTAACTACATCCCTGCTTTCCTCAACAACGTGGCAATTCCCTACGCGAATGAAGCCAAATACCTGGGCATGACGCTAGACGCAAAGCTCAGGTGGAAGGAACATGTCGAAAAGAAGAGGACAGAGCTCGCATTGAAACTTAGACGGATGTATTGGCTAATCGTCCGACGATCCACCATGACCATTGGTAACAAGCTGCTTCTTTACAATCAAGTACTCAAGCCAGTTTGGATGTATGGAGCGTAGTTGTGGGGCTGCACAGCTCCAACCAATAGACAGATCATTCAACGTTTCCAGAATTCTGTACTACGATGCGCCGTGGTACTTCCGAAATGAGGCACTCCACCGTGAACTTCAAGTTGACAGTGTGGATTAGGTGATCAAAAAGCCAGCAACGGCTCATCTTGACAGACTAAAAGATCATGTGAATGAGGAAGTTGCAAAGCTCCTGGATGTACAAGATCCAACTCGCGTCGCCTTAAGCGTTTGAAACCGCATGAGCTTGTGAAGGAAGTGAATGTGATGTGTTCGAGAGACAAGGGACAAAGTTATGCATCTTAGGACCTGAATAGTGTATTGTAGTAATGTAAGTCAGATTTGTATTGTTAATGAGATTACTCGGTGCAATAAAAGCTTTAAAAAATAAATAAATAAAAATAAAAGAAAGGATGAGTTTGTTAAGCAGCACTTGTTGAGCAAATTTAAAATTTATTTAAATATTTAAATTTTATTTAAAATTTCAAAAAATATGCAAACAAATCACTAAAAACGGCTAAAATCGTTACATTTTATTATTTAGTAAAATTGAAGCAAAAAAGTTTATAAACCATGAACCAGAGCATTAAAAAATTGTGCAGAATAATATACATAAAATTGCTTAAATATTTGCTAAAAAATCTATAAAACTGCAAAATTTAAAATTTATTTTTGAACCACAGAATACTATTTAGAACAAGTTTTTTGCCATAAAATTGGTAGTCAACAGTTGTTTTGTACTCAAAAAGCTCAAATTCCAAAATGATTTAGGAAAAAATCTCTTATCCGATCATGCTGCAGGACTTTTTTTTTTAGTGATTTTGCCTCGACGAAATGATGCATATTCCAGATCCATTAACTCCTACTTAACTCTGTGGACATATCCAAACCATCAGTGCGATCAAGGTGATTTTGCTCCAATCTGTGGATCGGTAAAAATGGGAGCGGGTACCAATCTGTTCCGATCCCACTGTGGATCCGTTCCCTGTATCGTTAATCCTGGAACGGTCCACCCCTAGTCTACCTACCCTCCGATGGTTGCCTATGTGGTCTACCTCAAATCCAATCTTCTTTCTGGCCTTCCCAATCTTTTTCTTACCTTTGTTGTGTGTAGTGATCGTTGGAATTGCAATCACTATACAAACAACAAAGGTCAGTTTCTTGGTAAAGTTCGGAAGGCTCATTGTTGAAAATAATAAACAAGAATGGGCGTACCCATAGAGCTGTTCACAAATCACATATCTCCAAGTAAGGATCCAATGACCTCTTTGAATACAGTTTACGGTTGTTGCATATTTCAATTTCTAACCCAAGAAGCTTTTGATAATTTTTTGGTACAAAAATGTAGTATCCCAGTAAATATCGCCTTTGTTTTCACAGGGTCTGGGCCTCAGAAGGTCCGAGCTAATCTGTATGCAGCACTCCTAAATTTTTTTCATCTCTCACGGGAAAAGTCTGACCTCAAGAAAAAAAGTTGCCTTGATCAGAGCAGGCGTCATGACTACGTAACGATGCTGGATGCCACTTTATCAGGCCATGGAGGTGTAATTGCTGATCGGTCCAACATTGATGTGATTTTGGCTCAAGGGGAACGTCTTGTGGACATGCTTTGTCATGATTGCTCCACTTCTCATGACATCTGCAAGGTACAGTACATAATATATTGTAATGACTATGCAAGGCAGATTGAGTTATACAGGGTGAGTCATGAAGGATGGACGGTTTTCAAAAAATCAGTACATCGTTAATTTTGCTTAAAAAATTTTTTATTTGTTAATAGGTTCTCATAGTGCTACCATTTCGTAAAATTAATGGTGGAAAACAACATCTGGCAGGTGATTGCCGTTTTCATTGATACACTGCTGTAGTCGCTCACAAACGTTTTCCTCCACTCTCACCAACATCGCTCTGTCAATTTGAGCAACTTCCGCTCGAATTGCAACCTTCAAATCTTCCAGTGTACGGGGTTTGTGGTAGTATACACGTCCCTTGAGGTGACCCCACAAGAAAAAGTCATACGTAGACAAGTGGGGGGAACGAGGAGGCCAATGAATGTCGCCAAAACGGGAAATGACGCAATGCGTCGCTCTTGCTGTGTGGGCTGTTGCCCCGTCCTGTTGAAACCACACCCGTCGGATAGGGACCCGTTTTCTGCGTAGTGCAGGGCTTTGAAAGTTATTTATCATGTGTGTATAGCGCTCTGCATTCACAGTAACAGTATCCCGTTGTCATCTTCAAGAAAGTAAGGACCGATAACAACTGAACTAGCTACCGCACACCGTACAGTCACTTAGGGACTGTGCAAGGGTATACGACCTTGTGAACTGGAAGATTTGAAGATTGTAATTCGAGCGGAAGTTGCTCAAATTGACAGAGCGATGTTGGTGAGAGTGGAGGAAAACTTTTGTGAGCGACTACAGCAGTGCATCAATGAAAACGGCCATCACCTGCCAGATGTTGTTTTCCACCATTAATTTTACGAAATGGTAGCACTATGAGAACCTATTAATAACAAATAAAATTTTTTTAAAGCAAAATTAACGATGTACTGATTTTTTGAAAACCGTCCGTCCTTCATGACTCACCCTGTATGTACATCATACGTATATACACACACACACACACACATGTATAACGTTGTTCAATGGAATTTTTCGTTATGTTCATGCAACTTATTGACTTTCAGATGCTAGCTCTGTCTTGCCTCGACATGATTGTGGAAATCGATGCTGCAACAACTTGGACGTCTGTATTATCGTCCAGGGGTTATCTAAAATACATCATAGACTCACTTCTTGATATGGACAAACATCTGATTCAGTTGCTATCTAATAATGTCAAGAACTTGAAACCTCTTTACGTTTATGAATCGAAGATGGTAAGACTTCTTAGTAAAATTAGGTTCTTTAGCGTTTACTTATTGCTTAGACAATTTTCCAATCCATTGAAACAAAAATAAACGTACCTAACCTTATTTTATTTTTATTGTAATTTATTCCTGCGGTTCATATTATTCTTGGCCAATCAGTGTTCTTTGAATTGTTCTATCCCTAAAACTTTGTAAATTCCCTTAGGTATTTTATGCTCTGTGTGTGATTTAATTAATATGAAAGTATTGAGTTAGTTGAACCTATTTTCTATTTCACAGGCATTGTTGTGCAGAGTCGCTTCAACCAAGATAGGTGCTGAAATGTTATTGGATCAGAACGCTTTGGCTTGCCTTTCAGCTCTTCACGTATTCAATAAGCACCCAGACATCATACCTAATGCACCAATGTTAGTTACTTTGATATCTTTCTAGATTTTGAAATTGTGTTGATCGGTGTTGTAAAAACCATTTTCAACGGTTTCAAATCATTTCAAGAAAATTAATCATCGTATGCTACCACCTGTATGGTGTTTCAGGGTCGGTGGAATAGAAATTGATTTTATACCTAATGTTACTACAAGATACCTTCAGATCCTCATGCCAGCTTTGGACCTCTGTGATGCTGTCATTTCTAGCATGGGTGTAGAAAATCAAATAGCTATTGCTCAAGTATGTATGACTTTGTTTCTATTTGTTATTGTTTTGAAATAATTTCCTTAAGCAATTTTAATAGCAGTAAGGTTAATGCAGCTGTTATCCAACTTCTGTAGGTATTGAAGTTTCTTCTCTGCCACGGTGAAATGGTCACGCTGGTCTTGAGGTCGGGTTCTCCTTTCCATACACTGCCTTATTTGAAAGAGCTGGCTAAATTGACTGGAGTAATTGCACGAGCCACGAATGAAGGTAACTTTTACATTTTATACTTTATTAACCACCTTATCTGAATGTGAGTAATAAGGAAATCAATATGATCAACCTGGGAGTTGTAAGGTAAATAGAGGTGTGAGGGGGGGGGGGGGGGGTCTATATTATGTTGGTCCTGTAGGGTTCTTGATAAACAGGTTATGCACCTGTTCATTTATTATTATTGCATTCAAAATAAATTAATGTGCCTGAAGAAACACATTTATTTATTTATTTGTATTTTGGTGCTTATTTCCAATCATTTTTATAAAAGTTTATTTCCTCAAAAAGTTATATTTTTGTACAGATTTCATCTCAGACGGTTAAACACATAGTCAAACCCAATCAGTGTGCGAATACTAATACGTAATTTATGCTAGTCCTATTTCCTTTCCCCGCCAAAAATTTCAATTGTTCTATCCTTGAATCAAATCGTAACTTGTACAATTGGTCCTTTTCGAAAAGTTTTGGTGTTATGAGACTCTCTCGTCGGTACATCGAAAATCAATATGCAGTAATTGGTGAAAGCCAAATCAGTGCAGGTTACCTCCTAACCAAGTATAAATTATGAACATTAAAATTATTTGTTAAACAATTATAACTGTCTAACAATCTATTAACTTGAGAATTTGAACAACTTTCTTGACATGTCAGAGATCTGAATAACGTGAACAATAATTGTGTCTTGTCGATAAGTTTGTTTCACAAAACAGCCAATAGAATCATTGCTATTTTTCAATGACTCGACATTGAAACTTGACTTTCAAAGGCTTCTGCTTGTGGTTAATCGAATTGTCATAAAAGACATTGTAGTCCGTCGAACCAAGTTTCAATGATTCAACATCAAAAATACTGAACCATGAATACCCCTAGTCTATCACTCTGTCTCCTGCATTGGAGTAAATCCAATATTTTCCACGCCCATGTTAGTAACTATTTATTTTTCTTCCAGATGCCTTGAGGTCGCTAAATGAGGATGGAATGGACCCTGGTGGTCTCTTTGAATCGACCTCTGTGTTCAGCAGAATACGTCGCCTTATGCTTGGCCTCGTGAGCAGGTTTGTCTGCTCCGAAAGTCTCCTGAGAGATATAGAAAAAGAAGCTGGTGACAGACAGCGGCGGTCTGACGGAGAGGTCGATTCACAGCCTTCTGCCGCGAGTAAGAAGGCTTCTTCAGAAGTGGTCACTACATTCCTACAGGTCTGAATGATATCCCTTCTTTGATAAATTGCAAAATTTGATAATTTACTGCATGTAAACCCTAGGACTATCGTCATGATATCCTTCTTATGTTTAATAGATTGCTGGTCACTTGGTCCTTTATGCAAGAAATGTTGTATCAAATGGAAGTGCAGATAGGCGAATTTCTACGGTGATATTCCAGCCAGCTTTGACAGATTCTTGTATATCAGATCGTAGAGGTAATTTTGTCTTTTCTTTACCTCGTTCTCAAATATTAACAGAGTTATTCAATGAAAAAACTTATCTACATTTGAAAAGAAAGATGTGTTTTTATTGCATTTATTAAAAGTAACGATATTTCCTTATCATTTAGTTTTATGCTAAACTCAATTGGATGTGGTTATGTTAATTGTAATTCTATGGATTTTCAATGTTTAATGTTTCCAGATATGCTCACTATGCAAGAAGCCACACTCGGTGATGTAGTCCAACAGCTATCCCTTGCTGTCAGTCATCACGCAAGAGAAAAAACAAATTTAAACATCCTAGTGAAAAAGCTGCAAGACGTGCCAAAAATGGATTCCAATACCTTAAAACAAGTAAGTTTTAACTGTCATGGCTGTCCATGCTAATGGCTTCTGGAGCATATAAATTACAACCTAAGTTATTATTTCCTTTGTAATGTAGGAATATAATTCACTGAAATAATAACTACTAGAAAATTTAATTCACAAATAACTTGATCGAATTCGTTTTTTGAGAGTCCATTAGGTTGTTGATGTTTTCACATGGATCTTCTTCATTCTCTGACTACGAGCTTAACGTAGTTCCTTCCCATACAAGAATTCTGCGTTCAATGGTTGTCTGTTATTGGTAACTCTGACTTCATATTTTAATGACACATCCTGAATTCGTTTTTTGACTTTCAGTATGTAGAAAAAGAAACCGATGAACCCCGCCACGAAGCAACCCGAATCCTCACTGCCCAAGTGGAATCCAAAAGACTTGAACTTCAATTGTGTCACTTCATAGTTGAACACTGTTTGTACATAGTATGGGCCCATCTCGATTTCTATATGCTTCGAGGCCTCTCAGACAAGGCATTGGGGCAACCTAAAGGTATATCAGTTTTCGTGTTAATATTTAAGCAGTTTAATCTTTAATCCAACCATTTAGAATTAGTGCAAACCAATTTACTTATTTTTTTGCTTCCTCACTATCGAAGTTAGGGAAGCTTTAAGTTCGTGATTGACGTCGAAAAAATTGTTGTCCTCCAAAATCCAAATTCCTACTTGATTTTTGCGTTTCAGAGCCTGATGATCAATAATTTTGGTGCGTTGTTTGTCTGTCTGTGGTAAATCCTTGTTGTGCCCAAAAGTATACCAAGTTTCAGTCCTATTCCGATTACATTTTCAGAGATTGTGCGGGTTAGCTCCTAGACGGTCCTCTATTATTTTTAAAGACGTCGAATCAATAGTAGCCTGTGTGCATGTGCAAACGTGTATTTCTCATAACGTCGATATCTTATCTGTTAGTTCGATTTCGTTCAAACTCTGTAGGTAATTGGGTATTTGTTCTGGGAAAATGCCCTATAAATTATAACGTGATTGGCGGAGTAATAACCATTGCGCATGCACAAAACTAATGTCCAAACTAACTAAAACTCCGAGTCAATGGAATGATTTTGATGAAATTTTCAGGGATTGTGCGGGATGGCTTCTACACAGTCCTCTATAACCTCCATTGCTGTCACATAAATGGTAGTCTGTGTGCATGCCCAAACGTTAATTTATTATAACGTCGATTTCTTACCACATATTAGTTTGGTTTTGTTCAAACGCTGCGATTAGATAGATATATGTTATAGGAAATTTTCCTATGAATTGTATTGCGATTGGTGGAGCAGTAACTGTAGTACATGCGCAAAAGTAAAATTGCTTGACACAGACAAAACTCCGAGACTAATGGACCATTTTTTAATGAAATTTTCAAGAATTGAACGGTTTCGCTTCTATATGTTTCCCTATAAATTTCATTGCCGTTGGAGTAACAGTAGTCTGTGCGCATGCGTGAACGTTAATTTCTTATAACGTCAACTTATCAATCATTTCGACTTGTACTTTATTCTTCACCTAATTCTAGACAACCATGTTATAGTGTGAGGAACTTATACTGCCCACCCAACTTGGCAGACTTTTTTTGTTTGGTCTTTGAAGTTTGATGTTGTAAACCCTATATTTAGTTATGTACTTATAGTAGTTAGATAATACCTCTCTTGACACATAGTCATAATTACGTCTTTTTTTCAGCTCCCAGAAAAAGTTTGGGAAGGGGCCCAGCACCCATGGAATTTGACACCACATGGGCTGTCAGTCATGACGATCTAGATCATCTGAAGCAGGGACTTCTCTCAGTTTTCAATGACTCGTTTTCTACCTCCCTCCTTGCTGTTGTGCAGGTCAGTCAGACATCTAGTCCTAGGTTGTTCTCATATGTATATGTATGTTAAACAATTTGCATGCAGTTCCTCTAGACTAACTATGAAGAACCTATAGGTGAACCATGAAGATTCAAACCCACTCTTTTCCTGCACCTAAGCCGGACAGTGATATATCCTGGTAGGTTTTTAATGGGAGGAGGTAAGATCTTAATCCACTCAGTGCGGGTGTGGTAATATTACCACAGCTGGGGTTTCGCGCCGTGCGGGTGTGGTAATATTACCACACCACTCCCTCCAGGACCCGAGCCCTATTCATGGGTCCGTAGAAGGGGCTGCCGCATTCTTCTGTCCCGTACGATGGTTTTACCGTCAGTATGAATCAGATAGCAGTTCTGAGCACTCCCTTGGCGGATTGCATGTTTTTGAGCCAGGAAAATGGAGTCCAATCCAAGCCCGTTTTCCTCATTTTTGGCACGTTTTCTTGATTTTTATTGATTTTATCCTTCTTCTAACCATGGTACTGCATGAATATCATACTAATGTTGAACTTCAATTCAAGGCAAATGAAAAGTACTGGTTGTGTAGTGCTGTGATTTTTTTTTTTTTTTTTTTTTTTCTAACAATTTTTAAAAAGTAACAATGTGACAAGTCATGAAAACTCAACTTCCGCACGGGGGGTTGTTCTGCCTTTTGAGACCCACGCTGAATGGGTTAATGTTTAGATCTCCAGGCCAGGTTCACTATAGAGCACAGGGCAATAAACCTTCTGTTTTTGAGGGCTTCATATTCAAAAATGAGGTGATGCCGTTTTCTCCTTGTCCTCTCAGAACCTGCTGTCAGGTCAGTTGCATAACACCCTGAACAGTTGCAGATTCTGTTGAATTTGTGGCATTTGAGTTGAAGGTTCAGTTCTGTCTCTCTACATAGTCGCAACAATCGTCCTAGCCAGTGTTCCTGCCTACTTAATTTCAGAGTTCTGAGGCTTTTTCATTATTTCAGTTGGGATTGGCTGGTCTTGGGAGGAGAGATCCTGTCTGCAGACCCAGAGTCTTTCCAAGGGGACCAGCACCTGTGCATCCTTAACTCCAGAGCTAAGCTCTTGATTTTTAAAGCTGGTCTCTTCCTCTGCAGAGAAAAGTAAAACTAGAGGTCATCCGGTTCTTACAGACATGCACTGATTTGTACACATTAACTTCAATTTACCTTGTTAACTTGGCATTGCTGTTTCCGCTCAACAATTTCATTGTGATTGACACAACTTAAACTCTTCCCTTGAATGAAGACAAGACTTAATCTTTCGAGATTCGGTGTTGTGGCCATGATGGCAGCTGTCTCATTCTTAGGTTACAGGTGTTCCTGTCTCTAGTGTTGTTCAGCGCAATTGTGGTACGTTCTAGCTTCTAGGCTTACTTTCAGTATGGCGTCATCCTTTGGGGAGCTTGCAGCAAAGCTTCCCCCCTCCCCTCCAGGAAACAGTTTTTAGGATTCTGGCAGGTGCTGCCTGTAACCCACTGCCACCTGCTTTTCAGGGAGTTGAGGATCCTTATGCTTCCAGCACTTTATGTTCTTCCTTTATTCTCTTCTAAAGAATCTTCTGTATTTTAGTGGTTTAGCGATTCCTATAAGTACTTGAAACAGCACTGAAACTTATTTTTCATGGCTTTACAACTCTCTTCCAAAGGGAATACTATCACTGCCTGCTAATTGATTTTTGAAAGAAAGTGCTGTTCAGCCTGGTTGATGAGTTGTCTGCTGAATTGCAGACTTAGTGCTGGTACTGGTTGTTTGAATTGATTGAGACTATGTTCGTTGGCTATTATGTAACGTGCTGTTGCTTTGCTTCGCTTCTTTCGCTTGGTTTTCTTTGCTTTTGTTGCTTTGCTTGGTGCTGTTGTTACAGTTTCATATTTAGTTTATGGCTTCTGTTATATTTACCTCACTTTTTTAATTTGTAATTATTTATTTTTCTTCTTTAGTTTTCACATTGGTACTTGATTTAGTCAACTAATTTTCATATGTCATGTGCTTTTGAGTGTAGCAGCAATAAAGAATAACTCGTTATGGGCCTATGAGTGCAAAAAAAACTGAGTAATTTAGATGAGTGATCAGTATTTGAATTTCATGGTTCTCTATTCTGCATAAAATATTACAATATCCGAAATCAAATGAACGAGAAAATGTCACATATTTCTTGTCTGAGCATGTTGGTTTAGCTTAATGATGCTGAGCAGAGTTCTTACTACACCTGAACAACTGCGATGGTGATCAAGCCTCACATGACAGAATCTCCAAATTTATCTCTCACAACAAATATCGTATCAATCATGATTTAGAGTACATAGGGAAATAACTAGATAATATGCCATACAATTTTGTCATGTAGCTGACTTGAAAACATTTAGATTGTCTACTGTGAACGATCTTTAACTTCTTGATGTCTCGTAGTTTATTTGTCCTGAATGCCGCAATAGTGTGTTCCAACAAACTAACTATGAAAATTGCTTCCTTGTTTTAGGACTTGTCTGACAAGGAGAAGATTTTCCTTGAAGCTTTGTTGAGGAGGATCAAAAAGCTTATTCAGTTCGTACCAAACTGACATCCCCGCCCCAATACGATGTCGCAAGGACTAAATGGGTCCACTACGTACCACCAAGTCACGCTGAGTCCCTTTCTGCTTGCAAGGAAATCAGGATCGTCCTGATCATTTGTGTATAATATTTTAAACTGAATCGCTCTTGTTTCGTGATGACAAGTGAGCTCAATGTCACTTTTCTTCATTACTGTTCATTGAAGTTTAACAGGTGATTATTATAAAGGTCAAACTGAGTTTTGCCATAACTTGGAAACTTTTGAACTTAATGTTAAATGTATAGGCAATCAATTCAGGAACCGATAAGTCAACGGAAGCAAATTTTTATATCAGTGAAGAAATGACAAAAGATTGCGTTGTGTAAAAGGAACGAGGTATAAACCTTTTATTGATATTTGTGGTGAAAATTGTTCTATGTTGATTTTTCTTATGTTTAAAAAATAATATTACTTTTTTAATAGGTTTGAAGTACCACTACTACTATTTCTAGACCAGTATTTGTCGGTTTTAATTACATTCTAAAAAAATCTTGACTAGTAGGAGTATATTATTTATTCTGGTTCGTTGAATATTAGCATAATTCTTGTGTTAACCTGTTTAGTTCATGTGTTGATGATGCTTGGTGATTTTGTTTGTATGCGATTAAAAAGGAAAACATTATCGAAATACGAATCACATTCTGTGTCTGCTGAAAGGAAAATTAAAAAAATGAATTATTGTTTATTTGAATTGTATACTTTTCATTCATTTACCATTTTCCCTTGCGTTAAGGGGATTTGAAACTAATTTAAGACCAAATAAATGTTACACGCACATACACGTTATTACAAATGAACACAGAAAGAGTATGGAGCAGCATGAGCCTTTTGGTACGGCGCCGGCGTTCGTTCGAGGCATGAATATGTTTTTTTCAAGGTCATATTTGTGTGTTAATACCAAAGCTTTTCCTACGCATATTTAATAACATATCCTCTCGACTTTTCGTACGTACTTAGATAATGATATTATTAAGGCAATAACTATTTGAATAGATAGGAGCTCAAATCGAGAAATATAAACATGCGTATAGAAGTATAGGTTGTGGCAACTCGAAGTAGGACACGCCGAGGAGTCTGGACGGGCCTTATGACGTACGCTAGCCAACTAAAACTACGATCATACTCAATTGAAAAAATAATAAACCTTTGTGAAATAATTTGCAGCGTTTTTTTCTTGATTCGAGGGCGTGAGCAAGGACTAATCAGTGTAGCTCAAAACCTTTTTTCATTCCGAATGAATTCAACTTACGAGGTTTTCTGCCAAATCAAATCGCTACTATGATTGGATTCCTTGAGATGTTTTGCAAATCTAGACTTACCCTTATTTTCCCTGAAATTCATGCTCCTTCTATTCTTTCCCATGATTTCCCACCATTTTAGCCACAATATTCGTAGACACAAGAAAACTGTATTCTGTAAACCTCACTTCTGTCCTGAACATTGATTTTCTCTTTAACCCATTCCATGTGGCGGAACAAATCGTGACCTTTCCCCCTCCTCCCCCACACTGAAAATATTTGGTACCTACCATAGATGTCATATAACTAGCCTGTTTCATCATTTCTGTCTAACTTCATAATTTATACTACGTGAAATACTAATTTTTTCCCCGTTTTTTGAAATGACCTTTTAAGAGGTCATCAGTGTGGCGGACAGACTCGGTAATGCAAAACCCGCAACTTTTTCTTTGAAGCATTTTCTAATCAAACGAAATATTTTTTCATACCTACTCGTCGATGTCGGATTGGTATAAAATAAGTTTTGTTCTCAGTGCTTGTTCTGGTAGTTCTCGAACTCATCAGAACTGGGACGGGAAATCCCGGGGCGTTCCGGTACTGCGAACGATTTCAGAACTTGGAAGTGGAATAACCTGTGTTGTTGTTTGTAACCTGTGTTTTTGTTTGAAACCTCACTCAACTCGTGTTACCTTCTGGTGGTCCTGTTCAGAATATTTTTAGTGCCCCTGAATATATTACTTATTATCCCCATAAATATTACTTAACTATTACCCCACGGCAATAAAAAAAAAAAATTATGTCCGCGATGACTGAGGAGTATATATTATTTGAAAAAAATTGAGTTTCGTGGATGTAGACGAGATCTAACTATAACTTCAATCTCGTCCTCATCGTCTACAAACTATAAAACAACCATCGTCGAAACTATCGCTTTTCGAACTTGACGAGCTAGTCAACACATTTCGATCATAGAATAGGTACTTATACTAACGTTTAGAGACTAAAGTATGATTTCGATGAAGAAGAAGAGAGTTGTTTACTCCACGAGATCCGAAAAATCGTGAAATGCGCATGCGTTGACATCATTGTGTTCGAGTTCTGACAGTTCCAAAAAATGGAGACTCAGAACCGTTCGGAACTGGGTTCACAAAACACTGTGAACGCCGAGCTCTGTGTTCTTGAACTGTGTGTTCTGGCATAGCGAATGTCAAAACTCGACTGTGCTTGCCCAAGAACCGTTCCGAACTGGCAGAACGCTTACTGAGAATGAAGCTATAGCTACCACACCTTCATTGAAGCAACAAGGAGGCTATAATATTGTCTATCAACCTTACAGGTAAGAGAAAACAAGAAAAAAATACCAGTCACGCATCAAAATCGTATGAGCAAATTTTCGTAAATTATCGTACTGTACATGTTAAATAGTTTCGAAAATTCAGGACTTTAAGTAAAAAGGAATTGTTGACCACCAATTTCATGGCAAAAAAAACTTGTTTTAAATAATATTCGGCATTTCAAAAGAATATTTTGGATTGTTAGCTATTATTTGCAGTTTTTACCTATTTTTCGGCTAATATTAATGTAATTTAAGTACGTTTTTCTGCATGAATTTTTCAATGTTCTAGTTCAACATTATTAAACTTTTTTTGGCTAAAATTCTGCTTAAAAATATTTTTTTAGCCGTTTTAGTGATTTTTGAAATTTGGCCATTTTAATGTAGGTTAGGTACTCAAAAAATGTTGGCCAACGAACTCATCCTTTCGTTGGAAGAGCTTGTTGATTTTTTGCGCAAGAATGTAATTTTTGTCTCAATCCTAAGGATAGCTATCATCTGGAATGGCACATATGTACAGGGTGTCCCACACCAAAAGGTTCAACCCCCTTCATTTCCTCAGAATTCGGCGTAAGAAATTGGGACCAACGCCATTCTTCATAATTTTTTACGTAGATCTCAGGAAATGCTTTTGCGCGCGCCAATTTGGCACAAATGATATCAATTTTGTTTTTGTAGATGGGAACCCCCTTTTTTAATGCAGATTCGATTTCTACGTGAATTATCTTGAAGAGATGGACCATCACTCGATTTTTTAGTGCGTGCAAACTGGCGCAATTCCGCTCTAAAAGTGCACAATTCAGCTCTAAAAGTCCAAATATTGTGAAATACTGAGTTTTTGAAGATATTCAATTGCCACATGTAATACATGATTTTAGGGTATTTTTTCGTGCTGAACCTCATAATAAAATTCATTTATTACTATTTGCAACACCGTCTTGGGAAAACACCGAAAAATCGACCAGAATTGCACTTTTCACACAGCACAAAGCGTTCTAAAATGTAGGTTTTTCCAAGTTTCGGTGTTTTCCCAAGTTGTTGTTGCAAATATCAAGAAATGAACATCATTACGAGGTTCAGCATGAAAAAATACCCCAAAATCATGTATTACATGTGGCATCTTCAAAACTCAGTAATTCGCAATTTTTGCACTTTTGCACGGAATTGCTCCAGTTTACGAGCTCTAAAAAAATCGAGTGATGGGTCATTTCATCATGATTTTTCACGTATAATTCGAATCTGCAATTGAAAAAAAGGGAGATTTCCTTTTTTTTTAACGAAGTTGATGTCATTTGCGCCACATTGGCGCAAGTGGCGAGAGCGAAATTATTTTTCCTGAGATAACGTTAAAAATTATGAAGAATGGCGTTGGTAACAACTTTTTACGTGGAATTCTGGTGAAAAGAAGGGGGCTATATCCTTTCGGTGGAACACCCTGTATACATACCTACGATAAATTTTATAATCCAGGAATCGGTTCAGAATGCCTCAAAACGGATTTTGAAAAACAAAAAGTTTTGAAAGGTTTTTTATTTTGAAATTTTTGGAGCCATTGCAGCAGCCTCATTTTCTAATAAAATGAGGCTGTAATAAAATAAAAGTCCAATCTGTAAACAATGGGATGCAAATGCAATAGGTACGTTTTGTAACATCATACTACTTGCATGTCCTTCACCAAGCCCTAGACGTATACAGGAGTATGGTGAACTCTGGTGAGTTCACCACAAGGAGTATCACAGTCTTGGATTAAAAGTCATAGATAAACTGACAAAACCAGAGCACACTACAAGACAGCGTATTTCCAATTAAAACAAAGTAAAATTAATGTACAGGCTGAAGGATACCTTGAAGCGCAAATGAACAACAACTTGCAGACATTAAATGAAGACCGCCATATGCAAAACAACCTAAGTGGCCGTGTCATTTTTTGAGAAATACGTTTTTTAACGGATTCCGACCTTATGTGCCATAAGACAACTGCTCATGAAGTTTCTGAGCGATAGTAGAGCTCTGAGCGGTTCTTTTATCAATTTCAAATGTAAAGGCTAATCGAGAATGTCTAAGAAGAGAAAAGATAAGATGATAAGCGGGGTAGATAAGGGATTCGTCAACTGCGCATGTGCGAACTCCCAGTTCTGAAAAAAATCCCAGAACTGGTAGAACTGATTCAGAACGGTAATGAACGCCTAAACGAACAGCGGACTGTGTTCTGAACTAGTTCTGTGACTAAACGTTAAAAGGGGAGCGTGGTCAGTCCCGAACCGTTCAGAACTCTTAGCCGAACGAACCTTAGCTTTGTTTCCGCTGCTGACCCGAACAGGTTCAGGTCAAGTTGCGCTTGCGCAGTGAAGAAGGAGTAAGATAATGGCGTTTCCGCAGTCCCTCGGTTCATATTCGGTGCAAGATGTCCAGTGTTTCCGCTGCTCAAAGAACATGATCCGAACATGAACTTTCTGCTCCGCCAGAAGAGGAGGTGCAGCTTGCTCCGCGCATGCGCTCTTTGGAACTTGAGATAACCCGATATATCCTTCCTCAAACTTCTGTAACCTTACACCTTACAAATTGTGGTTTCCTTTGATTTCGTGCCTATTTTCCAAAGAGCTTATAATAGGATAGAGAGGGCATGTGTACGTTTTACTGTGGGAGCTCATGAAGCCAGTTTTCTCGAAGGGGTGGAGCCTACAATCGTATGGTGGGGGGTAATCTCCAACACTGTTATAAAACCTCATTTCAAATCTTGCCTCCGTTGCGACCTCACCCTCCGTTTTTGTTGTTTGTTATCGTAAACTCTGAACTTTAGAGAACGCTCAACGCTCCCGCATTGACGAGCGAGTTGATTTTACCAGTTTATTATACCTTCATCTGCGTCGTCAAGAAGATGGCATTGCTATTATTAATTTTCGGTGCGTCGTGTTTGATAGCAGTGTGATTGTGCTTGATTTCGAGCTTAGGATGGTTAAGCAATGCTGCGTAAGAGGATACCGTAGCAAGGCGATTGGTAACTCTCCCTGGAGCTTCCACAAGTAAGTTCAACTACTTACATCCTCCCTTCTTTACGTATGCATGTAATTATTATTAGTTTTACACAAGATTATACAACCTGAAGTGTCTATTTTTCAACCCCATTACAATAATTTTGATCTTGGTAGATCGTTTTCTGTTGATATGTGTAACTACTTAACTACACATTTTCTGCCCCTTACCCTTCTCCATTATTTTTCACGGTTTCGCAAATCATTTCCTCATTTAAAACTCAGTTATTGTCTGCATTTGATGACAGGCTCTAAGTTTTTTCTTCACTCTAGGTTCCCAAGAGAACCTGAATTGCGGATGCAATGGATGAGAAGCCTTGGCGGAGACGTTGCATCCAAGCATGCCGTCGTTTGCTCCCAACATTTCAAAAAGGAAGATTTCTTCCCTATCGCTTTCTCAGGAAAAGCGGAGCTCAGAAAACATGCTGTTCCCTCTGTGTTTCGATACCGGACGGTTGATGTTGTTCAACGAAATGTGAGTTTATATTTTAGCATAGGGTAGCTTTAGCCTTACCTACAGTCCAAAATCATGTCACCAAAATAGCCCGGCCATTTTTACATGGAACACATAGCTTATTCAAATATAAGCTCTTTGCATCACATCAACTACCAAAAAGGTCATCCTAACCGTTTTAATGAGTTTCACTTATTCAACCGATTTTTAATGAAACCTAACTTCCTTATTTTTCGGGACACAAAAATCATTCAGCATTCGTTGGAAATCTCTCGATTTATCCCCCGCAGCTAACGTTTTCCATCCTACTCTCCCTGCCAGGTAAAATCATCTTTTGCATTTCCAGGGTGGCCCCCAACTGGGAACATCTTATGAACAGTGTGATTGACAATCAAACGAAAATAAAAAACGCTGCAAATTATTACACAAAGGTTTATTATTTATGTATTAGACAGCCCTTCTACGTAGATCTCTGGTCCATAATTATTAAACGCCGCTTATAGTATACTTAGTATCGGAACTAGGAGCTTCGGACCTCACAAATGGGTTCAATCCATTACAGCAGCGGAACCTCACAATTTTACGCTTTTTAATATAGTTGATAAACAAAACAATTTATTACCAAGTCATCTTTCCAACACATAAAAGTGTTACCTATACTGTATATTGATATCATTTAATTGGTCAAATTTCAAAAAATGTGCTGACAAAATCACTGAAAATGGCTAAGAATCTTTAAATTGATATTTTTTAGCATAAGATTGGTCAAATAAAGTTTATCAACTATGAAATAGAACATTCAAAAATTTATGTACGAAATTATGCTAAAAACTTGAACTTCATTAAATTTTGTTTTAAAAAATCTATAAAATTGCAAAAAATAGCCTAAAATCCAAAATCTCTTTTTGAATAGAAGAGTATCATTTAGAATACTTTTTTTTCCATAAAATTAATAGCTAACATTTTCTTTTCACTCATAAATCTCCAATTTCTATACAACTTGAAATATACGAAAAAAATACACTTTTTCACCTATTTTTGGCTCATAGCACCCATGAGAGTGGAGCGATCGAGCTGGCGAGAAGTTAGGACCAACTAGACCCCAAGTGGAGTCTATGTGCGAAAGAACAGATTTTTTAAGTCAATTCTAAGGCCTTTTATGGCCCGGACGGCGAACGGCGGACGGACATTTCAAATTTGGATTCTACGCACCTTGAATCGTAAAGTGACAAAGTTTGAGGGGGGTTTATAAAAATTTGTTGCTATACGATCACATAGGCTTATTATTGGAAATAATAAACCAAAATTGTACTGAATTTAATATATTCTACTATCTATGTATTACACAAATAGAGGGTGTCGTACAAGTTGTCCCCCTCCCCCTCCTTGAATCCTTATTTGTGGCCGTATTTGAAAACAGGTTTTGATTCTTCATAATTTTTTCCAAGGATCTCAAATATGACCACGTTGCGTTGAGTACGCCTACCTTCTGTTTAGAGTTTAGTACGCCTACTGTTGGAAACAACACAACCGCTTCTGGTCTTTCTCACCGGGTCTTTTTTTCAACCCCCATTTCGAATTATCGTGACATCTCTTCAACAGTAAGTGTATAGTACCCCTACCATCAACCTTGTATCTACTATAAAATTTCATCAACTATAGTTTTGATGCCATTGCAATAGCTAATTTTTAGGACGTCGCCCCGAAGCTAGGCTTCGTCAAAAGAGGGACGACCTATTGGAATAGATCCAGGGGGTAGGGGACAACCGCCGATAAATTGTGATATTTTTATTACATTCATATATTGGTGACTATTTTATTGTGTGTTCGATCCAGATTTTAGTCCAGTTATGCAACCTTGGAATATAATATAAAATTTGCTGTTGGTGAAGTGGTTAAATGCGTAGCGAGAGGGGGGGGGTGTTTCCGAGAAATCATGATACTTTTTTTTTCTCTTATTTTATTTCTCACCAAAATTATATACAATCCATTCAAAGGGACGTCAATCATCCCATCTCATATTTAGTCATGTTTCTGGTAATACAATTGCTATAAGGAAGGACTCTGTATTTAATGGTGTAAAAAAATAGTATCTACCTTACTAGCTTAATACACCCTGTATAATGATTTTCAGGATGTGATTTAAATGGGAGGAACGTAACGAGCCACACCTACATGGCAGAAGGTTTTTGTGTCTCGTTTTAAATTTTTGTTGTTTTTGACAGTTGATTGCCGAAGAAATCCCTGGGACATCCAAACTGGTTGGATCATCTCTACCAGCGGAATACTTTCCACCTCGGATCCAGCATGAGGATATGTTGCATGATACAATAGAAATTGACCAACCCACAACAGAATATAACAACCAACGAACCTCAAGAACCTCCACAATCTCATGATCAAGTAAGGTTCTCTTCCCTACAAATAGGTACTTGGAATACGAATTTATTTCGTTCATTCAATTCTACCCACCCCACCACTCTCCTGCAGCCTTGTTCTATACCTATTCTAGTATTAATTTTTAATTTTCAGGTCCAGCATCGGACTTCTTTGGATAGTAAGAAGCTTCTGGAAAATAACTGTTCTCCAACAGAGTTTAGTACGCCTACTGTTGGAAACAACTCAACCGCTTCGAATTATCGTGACATCTCTTCAACAGTAAGTGTATAGTATTCCTACCATCAACCTTGTATCTACTATAAAATTTCATCAACTATAGTTTTGATGCCATTGCAATAGCTAATTTTTAGGACGTCGCTCTGAAGCTAGGCTTCATATCATGAGAAATCATGATACTTTTTTTTCCTCTTATTTTATTTCTCACTAAAATTATATACAATCCATTCAAAGGGACGTCATTCATCCCATCTCATATTTAGTTATGTTTCTGGTAATAAAATTGCTATAAGGAATGACTCTGTATTTAATGGTACAAAAAAATAGTATCTACCTGATATTTGTAATGAAACCATCCTTCGGTTACCTACTGCCAGAATCAAATTATTGTTTGATTTTTTTTTTTTTTTTTTTTTTTTTTTTTTTTTTTTTTTTTTTTTTTTTTTTTTTTTTTTTTTTTTGCAACTAGATATACAATTTGCTTCTACTATATTATTATAATGGTGATTTGAATTGCAGGTCAGTCTATGTTCAAGTGGAGCTACTCCAGACGATTTCACTCCCAGGAAAAATTCCTTGAGAAGATTGCTGAGGAAGAAAGATGAACAGCTCGGTTTTTGTCGCAAAAAACTCAAAATTCTCCATCAATCCACCAGGAGGTTGAAGACAGCAATAACTAATCTCAAGGACATTCTACCAAGACTCCGAAAACAAAATTGAATCCTGTCTGAACAGATGGAAGCATTGGAGAACATTCCAACAGTATCGAAACTTGCTGCTCAGCGCAGTGCTTCCAGAAATAAGAAATATTGTTCTGGTCTGCGAAGCTTTGCAGTTACTTTACATTTCATTTCACCTAAAGCTTATATACGTACGGGACCAATTCCATTCATCTTTACCGCACCCTCGCACACTTTCACGTTGGTATGAGACGATAGATGCATCGCCAGGTTTTTCCAGTGAAGCCTTTACCGCGTTGTATCACAACAGCCGCAGTACTCCATACCCTCTTGTTTGTTCCCTTATAGTTGATGAAATGGCCATACGTCAAACTGTTGAGTGGGATGGACTGAAGTTTGTTGGCTACGTGGATATAGGAGCAGAATATCGTGCTGACGATGGCCCAGTTGCTAAGGATGCATTTGTTTTCTTGCTGAACTGTATCAACGGAAACTGGAGAATTCCTGTAGCCTATTTCTTTGTCGCTGGTCTAAATGGTGAACAGCGAGCATCGCTCATCGTAAGATGTTTGGAGTGGTTGGCTCCAACAGGTATTCGAATAGTTTCTGTAACTTGCGATGGTCCCCAGTATAATTTTGCAATGGGAAGATTTCTTGGGTGTTGTTTTGACCATGGGAACTTGGCAACTTCATTCCCACATCCATGTAACAAAAATCCAGTTCACTTTATTTTTGACGCCTGCCATATGATAAAACTAGTGAGAAACAGTATGTGTGATTTGAAACTTTTCTACGACAGTGATGGTGACTCCATCAATTGGGCTCACATAGTCAAACTCAACGAGTTGCAGGAGAAAGAAGGTCTCGTATTAGCTAATAAGTTGAAAATTAATCACATAGTTTTCAAGAAACAAATAAAGAAGGTCAGTTTATACGTGCATGTTCTTAGCGAATCTGTGGCTTGCACATTGGAAGTTTGTAAGAGTATTTTTATTGTGAGAGTAGTTTGTAGGAACAGTAAGGTTTCTTCGTTTGTTCAATAGGCTTTTTGAAATTTTCAACTCGAGAAGAATCAATCAAAAATATTTCAAGAAATCTATAACTTCAAGCAATTATAAGGAATGTTTTGAGTTTTTTGTTTACATGGAGTCATACATAAAATCGTTGAAGCTTCACGATGGTTCTTTGGCTGTCAACAGTGCCAGAAAGATAGGGTTTGCAGGGTTCCTCATCATGATGGAAAGCGTGAGAGACATGTATCTTGACTTGGTAAGTAACGAACAGGTATCGTGTTGCATTCCCACGTACAAGCTAAGTCAAGACAATATTGAGCTTATGTTTGCTTACGTGAGAGCGAAGTATAGCCGGAACAATAATCCAAGTTGCAGACAGATTAAGAAAGCCTTCCGAAAAATACTCATTCACAGAGAACTGTTTTTGATTAAAACGGGAAATTGTATTCCCCTTGAAAAGGACTTCAGAATTTTGACATGCAGTTCTTATAAAAGCAAGAAAGACCCTATTGAAATTATAAGCCACTCTTCCATACAGTCTCTAAAACATCTTAACGATGACGACATTGCTGGAGTCCTCAACAGTACCCAGGATCCTTTGGACGACCATGATTACCTTCAGCTCTCAACTGTCTCTTGTACTACTACTGAATTCAGGGAGGAAGTGGTAGCCTATATAGGCTTCGTAGTTAAAAAAGTTAGGGGCAAGTTACATTGCTCTGAATGCAGCAATGCTCTTGTGAGTTGCAAGGATTCTGCTTCCGGTCGTTCTCTAATTGCTAAGGCTAAGGATAAGGGAGGACTTATATATCCGTCTGAAGGAGTACAACGTATTTGTAGTCTTACAGAGAGATTGCTACGCAAACACATCGACAGTGGCAAACTGCAAAGCACATCTGCAACTGTATTTTACCCCGAAGTTTCCTCCCACGTGTTGAAGGCGTGTGGATCAACAGCCTTCCCTTCTCTTGCACAGCACTCGTTTGACCATGATTTTGAAGATAACCATACATTCAATTTAAAAAAGGCTGTAAGCCTGGCATATCTCGCCCTGCGGATGTACCATGAAGGTCGTAAAATAAATGCCAAAAGACAGACTAACAGTGTGCGTCAGACTTACACAAACTTGATACTGTTCAAAGGACAGTGAGTTGAATAGCCCCAAACCCCAATGGATTACAACTTGTTTCGTTTTTGTTTTAGATACCATTTTTTTTTTTTTTTTTTTTAGAAAAGGAAGCTATTGCAATGGCTCCAAGCAATTCTTCATCAAAATTTTTGAAAACTTTTTAAATTAAAATCCGTTTTGAGGCATTCTGAAACAAATCCTAGAGTTTAACGACGAACTAGAACATTAACAAATGTATTCTCAAAATTGTGCTTAACAATGTACCTAAATGTCATTAATATTTGCTGAAACTGCCAAAAAGCTAGATCCTAAATCTTTTTTGAATGGTTTTTGAAAAAAAAAAATGAGTACCAACCAACTTGCTTAAGTATATATGTAGGTATGTGCTTACATATGTTGTTGTGATAAATAGATGTGTACCCGAAGGCTGTAACAGTACCTACTGTAATATGTAAAAAAGTAACCACAATCGTGGGAAAAAAAGTTCCTATGTACCTACTGTGATAAAGTTCTAGCTCAATTGGCTTTTGTAGTTTATGAATTTCGGAAGTTGTCAAAACAAGTGAAGTTGGGCACTCGTCCATTAAGTACCTAAACTTGAAATTAATTGTAGCTAATCAGGTGTTTCCTATATGTTCCTAAGTCGTTGACTTAGTTGTTGTGAAGAACAATAACTATTGTAATATCTCAATCATAAGCGTAACATAAATATTGGGTAGCTGCGCCAGTACTTTGGCACTTCCATTGCCACCTAATAACTCTCATTATTAATTAGTTTATCTAATTTTGTTAGCCGAATGCTGTGGCGTATGCTTGAGGGGATTTTCGAGCTCTACTCTCTCGCAATACTTATTACAATACTACCTACTGATTATATACATTTATACATTTTTCTTACTACTATTGTTCTTATTATTGTTATAACAATTAATCATTATGTACTTATCATGTTCTTTTTATAAGTGCCTAATCTGCTATAGGTATCTCAAAGATAAGCTGAAATTGGAATGTGATATAATTTTAATGAGACTGGTAGCATACTAATAAGTTGGAGAGTTTTACTTAACTACATAGAAGTTTTCATATTCCATTATTTTGTAAAAGACTAATGTGGCGTTATTTATTTATTTATTTTATTTTTTCAATGTTCCTCTCCGGGAAAAACTTAGTTGCATACCTGTGGTATTAGTATTTTCGTTTTTGATTCGTTCAAGTTCCTACTTAACAACTAACCGTTTTCTATTTTATGTGATTTTCAAGTTGAAGATTCTAAGTTTAATGATTTGCCCACTTATTCATAGAATAGAGTATTTCACAGTTAACATTCATTTAAGTAGCTAGTCAGCCATAAGTACCTCAAAAATATGCTGAAATTGGAATGTGATTTAAATGTAAGGAGACCGTTAGCATAGGTACTAATAAGTTCAAGAAGTTCACGAAACTACATAGAAGTTTTTCTATTCGATTATTTTGTAACAGATAATGTGGTGTTTTTCTCTCTTTTTTTTCAATGTACCTTTAAATAAAAATTGTAAAGAATTCACGCTTCATTCTATTCCTATTCCTAGGTTCGTATAATAATAAGCTTTGTTTAAACTTACCACTTTTCTTTCAGAAATCTTCAAATTTTAAACATTCGTGGAGTTACACGGACTTGTTCATGCAGCATGATTGTGTGACAGATTTTTTTCGCATTGCGTACATTATTTCCCCAATTCAGTTTGTTTTTAAACTTGAGCTGTCGGTGCGTACAGAAATTTCTAACTATTGCGTCATGGCAAAAAATATTAATTATCACTCACTCTATACCCGATTAAGGTATGTTACAATTTTTTTTTTTTCTTTTTTTTTCAGAAAATTTCAATGATAGTCGAGTAAGATTTTTTCATAGTACGATGTAGTGTTCAGAATGTTCTAGTTCATAATCAATAACAAATTTCCAAGTAATTCTTAGCTAAAAAGAATTAAAATGACCGATTTTTAGTTTCCTTTTTTAGCGGTTTTTAAACCACATCTAGAAGAATAAATTTTGCTAAAGGAACTCATCCTCCCTTTTGGAATGCTTGACTTAGTAATCTCAGATGAAAAGAGAGAACGACGCGTAATAGTATGTATAAGTATCATATTATGAACTTGAACTGCTTAAGGAAAGTTTAATAATACATTTTTTGGGAGTCACTGTAATAGCTCCATTTTCTTCAAAAATTCTTATCACTGCACGATTTCATGAATTTACAAGAATTATCAAAAGGATATAATCATACTGCAATGAAGTGGTTCATAGGAGAACTCAACCACCTGTCTTATTCCGTTCTTAGGCCAAAAAATAAAGCTTTCCAAATGAAAGGATGAGTTCGTTGGCCAACACTTTTTGAGTCCATTAAATTGTTCGAATTTTGAGAAATGTGCACTCACACACAAATCACCAAAAACAATGCAATCACTTAAAATGACCAAAAACGTCTAAAAATCTATAAATTTATATTTTTATCAGAATTTTAGCGAAAAAAAAGTTTATCAACGATAAACTAGAATATTAAAAAATTTATTCACAAAATTATGGTGAAGAACGAAAGGCAACATAAATGGTTCTATTTCACTATATACTCGTATTATCCCCCTACCTGCCTGCCTATCAATGATTATTTCGAAGTTGAATAAAACTATACCTACTGTATCTATGTATCATTGTTTCATTAAGTATTTAAATACAACTCGGAACCTTAACTACATTGTGGATTTTAATGAGAAATACCCATGGGTCAGAAAAGCTTAGGTAGGTTAGGTACCTAATTTTATAACGTAAATATAGAGAATTCCCACACCAACCACTCTTATGAAGACAATACATCGGTAAAATCTAAACTTGAGTACCATGATTGCGAAAGGTAGGTAGGTACCTACCATCTAACATAATAAAAGCTTTAGATACCTACCCAAAACTGAAACGAACGACCAACGTAATAACGTGAAATATGTTCATAATAACGGAATACTGCAGAATACCTACTTCCTAATAATAACTAGCGAGGCAAATTTCATTGGAAGCAAAGTTGAAATTATTTACAAGACATATTCCTGTGACTGCATGAAAGCACGTGTAAAAGACATAGACAATTCAAAATAATTTGATTGTGTCATATGAAGCCAAAAATCATTATTTTGTTACAGGATTTTAACAGGAAAATCGTTATTTTAACCCAGTTAGATATTAATCAAAGGAGTGAAGTTTGAAGCTAGGAAATTAAAAACAAGTAAATGCAAGAAACAAATACACAGCTAATATGTACACCTATAATGTGTTGTTGAGAGAAGAAACAGCAGAAGACCTAAATGGGAAATAAATAAAATAATTGAATATTAATGAATTTAACGGTTCGGGAAAAATTCGGTTTTAACAACGAATTCGAATTGGAATTTCAATTACGTACATCGATGGTCCTAAGCCATTGATAGTAGTTATCGATCCAAAAATATCGATGGTACTGCTATCATTATTTCATTGGCTACCTGGTTTTTGCCCCTTTCAACATGGCGGAGTCTCAAGTGGCTTCTTCCCCCTCCACGACATGCCCTCTCTATCCTATTATAAGCTCTTTGCTATTTTCGAGTCCATTGTTCGTATTTATTCAGGTGATTCAGCGATTTTCGAACTTTTAAAAGTTTTAAATTAGAATTGTTTGACCCTTTATTATATTCCTTATTTCTACTACTAAACTAATGAAATAGAAATAACTAAATATTCGGGAGTGAATCACGAGAATGTCGACGTCGAATAAGAATGAGACACAAGGTTTTGCTCATGGTTTTGCTAAAGTACCGCTAACGGGACTCCATTTCATGGATCTTCGTGTATCCATGATTACTGCACCGAATATGTCCTAAAGCGTTTCCGCTGACATCTGAACTGAACAGCTATGGAGGTGCCCTTGCTCTGACCTTGCTCTGTACTGAACCTGTTCAGGTCACGTAGCGGAAACAAACCTCTTGTATCACACTAGCATTAGGTTCGTTCGGCAAAGGATTCTGAACGGTTCGGGATGGTCCCCGCCCCCTTTGTGGCGTTCGTTTAGGCGCAGAACTCGTCCAGTACCGACAGTCCGCTGTTCGTTTAGGCATTCCTTACCGTCCAGGACCAGTTCAACCAGTCCTGACATTTTCGTCGGGACAGTCCGAAACATGCGCACTAGATATTTTTGTTTATCACATCGTCTTATCATCGTTTCGCTTATCATCTAAATATTTTTGTTTTGAGTAAAAATGATTGACTCAGACTTTTATGAGTCCGATGAAGTTTCGAAATCGGATGAAGAATTAATGTTTGTTTTTCTTCATGACCGTCCAAAAAACGAAAAATTTTGAACGGACACTGCCCCTCTTTTAAATGAACATGAGTGTCATTCTGTTAGTAATGAGCTAATGTAACAGATGGGCTGCTGTTTGGTCATATTCGTCTGGTGATAATGAGGCGTTCAAGGATAGATGTTTTATTAAAAACGATGAAAATAAGACACATTTTATAATATATTTCACTTAACGAAATTGAATAGACAGCGAGTTTTTAGGTTAATCACAGCCTAGAGGATTGTAATATTATAGTCTTTGGGTTAACCAGGGATCATGTACAATGTCAGCTCAATGGGTCCAGTAGTTTTTACGTGATTGAGCAGGTAACACAAACATAGACACCAATAGATTTTTATATAGGTACTTAAGTATAAATTATATCGAAATGAGAAAAATTGTATGTTTTTATTTATTCTGTTTTACGTCTCATGCTTTCCTTACATTTTAATTAGGTACTTAATTAAATAAAGTTGGTGCCTGTGTGTACAGTTGTGCCTTTAATTACCTACCAACTTCATATTCAACCCTTTCTTCTACGTTTTGAGATATACCTAAGAATCAGAACAGGCTAAAATGTATTCAATAAACTAAAATTTGACCTTCCTGGTTAGGTACCAACATAAGTTATGCAAGGGGATGGGTGTTTTGGTAGGAATTTGCTAAAAATAGGATAGTAAATTTTAGTTGTTGATTTATTTACTAATTAAACAATAATGAAATGTACAACAGACATGGAAAACTACAAAAGACATTTCATTCATTTTGACATGGATATGTCTTTTGGCTGGGGGTCAAGGAATTTTTCGCGACACTTTTTTTTCCCGACCGGCACATTTTCTATTGATTTTCACGTACAACCAAGGCGTTACTAGGAAAGAGTAACTCCCATAGTTTTCATAGTAGGAAAATCGTTCGCCACTTTTTGGAATGCTCTCATTTTACCACGACATTTCATGACCTCTAAGCCATTGTAGTGTCAAGGAATGCTGATTTATTCTCCACACAAAATGCCAACGCTCCGGCATTTTAGATTATTATTAACTCAAAAAGTGAAGGCTAGGTAGAATTTCTATTGATTTTTCACGTACAACCAAGGGAAGAGTAACTCCCATAGTTTTCATAGTAGGAAAATCGTTCGCCATTTTTTGGAATTCTCTCATTTCATCACAACATCTCATGATATCTAAGCCATGAGATGTTGCCAGCCAGTGTCAAGGAATACTGATTTATTACTCTAAGTTATAAACTAATATTGTTTTCTAACCATAATGGAATAATCTTGTGAAAAGAAGGTACTACGTGGTTGGTATGCAATTGGGTAGTAGGTACCTACTGGCAAGCAGTAGGTACTAGACATATCCATGATCTTTTGTTTTTCCCATCAAGGGAGAAATTAAAATGCTTGAAAAATTTAATTAGTAATGGACCAATAGTTTGACATGGATATGTCTTTGCTCTGGGGGTTTACTGACTGTCACGTCACTGTTTTTTGCTCGCGTATGAACAGTTTGTTGGATGTTTTGCATATGGCGGTCTTCAAATATAATTGGGTCGAAAAGAAGAATGAACACACAGTGACTACATGGACCAACTGGGGAAGAGAAGAAGCAGTTGTGACAGCTGTTTTGTGTTGTTGCTCTGTTTTGCTATCATCACTTCTTATCTTGGCTCTTCTATCACAGAAACGGAAGAGAATGTAGTAGAGAATGTAATGTGGAGTCTTGATTTGACAACTTCCTATGACTTACTTATCTTTCTATGTTGGTAAGTACCTACCTACCTTTAATGGTTTTAAAGGTAAATTTTAGACCAGTATTCTCATCGTAAGTGTCTTGTCCAACCTATGTAAAGTTTTGTTCAATAAACAGATATTGGAAACACCCACCTGCAACCAAAAGCCTGTTATGTAAAGGCTCTGGCACACAGGATGCGGGCTGCGGTTACGGGCAGGACGTCGCGAAACCCAAGGCGGGCTGCGATCTGGAGATGTCACACACATTACGGCATGGTAGGGCGTGCGGGCAAGTAAAAAGGCACTCGCTTGTTGTCGGCAGAAGAGAAACATATAGAAATATGTGGTGTTCTTCTGATGAAGAGGAAATGTTAGCCCTATTTGTTCTCATGAAAAAGACCAAAAAGCGGAAGTGGGTCCACGAAATAAATTTACAACGAGAACAATTAGGAGAATATCACAGATTGTGTCGAGAATTAGAGAGTTTTGAAGATAGATTTTTCATTTACTTTCGAATGTCCCATGAGTGTTTCGAAGCGTTATATAATCTACTGGAACCGACTATAAAGAAATTCACAACAAACTGGAGAAGGCCTATTCCCGCAAGAGAAAGACTGGCAATTTGTTTAAGGTAAGTTATTGAAAATGAATAGAAATCATTTTGTGAACGAAATTATGTATTATTATTTGAACATTATTAATTTATACTCTGTAATGTACTATACCCAAAATAACTCAGTATAGTAAATATTTGAAATATTTAAAAATATCTATACCATTATCTGTATAAAAATATGTATGGCACAGAATGTTGAAAACACCTCATAATTAAGAATATAAATAGTATTACATTTTTCAAGTTTGAATTACAAGAATATATGGATAACGATAAATTATAATTAAATGCACACGCACACAAAACATGCAGTTCATACACATAAATGATATTTTAATTACACAAACATACACTATCAGTGATTTGCTTCATTGATTGTATGATTGTGGTTGCTCTCTTAGCCACATAAAACAAGCTTCTCTTTCTCTCTCCCTTTCTCATTATAATTTATGAGGATAGGATAATTTTAGAGGTGCAATTTTTTTTTAGGTTATCAAAAGGAAACACTTAGGTCAATTCAATTTTCAATTTTTTTATTTTATTTATTTTTTATTGTTGCTTACAATTAGTTCAAATGTATTTCAATTATTGATGAAATAATTCACAAAGCATAAGTGTTGCAGGAGGGTCAGCTTCCTGTGGTTGAAGTACTTCCGTATATTCAGGTTGTTCTGCAGCTGCAGAAGTGCTCTGATATTGGGAGTATGCACAAATCATCGCATTAGAATCATTGCTGTTGTAATCAGAGTAACTTCTATTATCTGAGTCCAGTGAACACCGACGTGTAGAACACGAAGAATTTGACTAACTTTCATCCATTTCCTCCAGTTCAGCCTTACCAAATAGATTAGCTAACTCCATCTTCAGTTTGGTCTGTCTCCTCGACGAAAAACGTTTAAATGTTGCAGCGTAGCTCATGAAAAGATGGTCGATTTCGTCAGGTTGACGTTTTGAGGTATTTTTCGAATTAAAATACTTTATTAGCTGTTGGACATCATCACTCTGGTCTTTAGAATTTCTCATCCGTTTTTGGGGTGGCGGCATCTGTGAAGAAGGTAATTGGTGAGCTTGAGTCACAGAAACACTACTCCCTGAAGGGGCAGGAATATTCGGCGGGGAAGCTTCCACAGCCCCGGTTTCTGATGTTGGGTTTTGGGATGGAACATTCGGTTTTGTTGAAGGCCTTACCAATGAATCATCTAAAAACTGCAGGTGGTTGCCCCACGGCCATTTTTTATATTTAGTACAAGCAGCTGTGCCCGTAGTTCCTTTTTCCAACCTCTTGTATTTCATGTAGCAGTCTCTCAGATTTCTCCACTTGTTTTTTACTGAATTTCCTGAAACAATGCAATAGTGGATGAAATTTAGAAATAAATTTATAGAAAAATAAAATTTGAATAATTTCATTTTTCGTCATATTTGTAAAGTTATACAGTGGAAATCGGTTAACACGAAATGACGGGGACCAGTTACTTTTTTCGTGCAGTCAATGAACAACACATTTGGTGCTGAAAGAGAGGCTATGGTTTCTCGCAAACAACGGAACACTGTATACAGTACGTACTGTAAATAAAAGTAAAAGTTGGTACTGAAGTCAAAACAAAACAAACTATGGTCACTACCTACTCTTTCTCTTTTAGAGATGAAGAATGGATTTCTTTACATCGAAAACAAGCTTTTGGGCGTACTTGTGTGGCTTTATTTTGTATGCAGTTACTTAGAAGCCAGAAAAAAAAATTATTTTTAACAAAACTTTTTCGTGTTAACCGATATTTTTCAGGTAAACCTTTCATGTTAACCGTACAAATAATACACTGTGCATAACAAACGGCGATCGGTACCCGAGTAGTATTTCGTGTTAACCGATATTTTGTGGTAACCGTTTTCGCGTTAAACGATTTCCACTGTATTTCCAAAATAAATAAACAAATTTTTGTCACTTGTGTCATTTTTGTTTGTTTCAGGTTTTTGGCTACCGGCGATTCCCATCAAACTATTGCATTTTCCTTCCGAGTTGGGCGCTCAACAGTTTCCAAAATTATAAAGGAAGTTTGCAAAGGCATTTCGAATGTTCTGCAGCCTTTATACGTACCTACGCCAACTGACGAAACGTGGAAACGAGCTGAGATTGGATTTCGAGAAATATGGAACTTCCCCAATTGTGTAGGGAGCATTGACGGGAAACATGTAAAAATAAAATGTCCACCCAACAGCGGTTCAAATTACTTCTGCTATAAACAATTTTTTTCCGTAGTTCTTCTGGCTATAGTTGACCCCTTATACAAATTTCTAGTAGTAGATATTGGCAGTTATGGGAGGCTGAGTGACCATGGTATTTTTGAAAACTCATCCTTTTACTCTGAGTTTCTTGTAGGAAAAACAATTCTGCCTGCAAAGCCTCTACCAGGGACGAACGTACCAGTCCCTCACGTGTTAGTTGGTGATGAAGGGTTTGTATTACACACATTTTTAATGCGCCCATTTCCCAAAACTGCTGCTAACAATGACCCACATAAAAAGAAATTCAACCGACGACTCTCAAGAGCTCGAGGAGTTGTGGAAAACGGGTTTGGTATATTAGTTCAAAAATGGCGTATCTTTCATAGACCTATAGAGACTGACGTTGACACAGCGGTGTCCATTGTCCAAGCCTGTTGCTGTCTACATAATTACATTATTATAAATAACAATTGCGACGTAGCCGCTGAAGTAGAAGAGCAAACGGAAAATGAACAGCCACGTGCCTTACTTCCTCAAACACCAAGTAACCGCAGAGCAAACAACGCTGCACTGGAAGTTCGCCAATGCTTTGTGAATTATTTCATCAATAATTGAAATACATTTGAACTAATTGTAAGCAACAATAAAAAATAAATAAAATAAAAACATTGAAAATTGAATTGACCTAAGTGTTTCCTTTTGATAACCTAAAAAAATGAACCCATAAAAACAAGTTTTTAATGTAACTCTTTCTTTTTCTCATGTTCTCAGTTAATTTTATTGTTGTTTCAATATTTGGTAGTTTCTTGGCAACAGTAAATTGAAACAAAACCACATTGATAATAACTTAAATTAAATTGACAAGGAAAATCATTTAATATTTTATTGACCCTGGATTCGTTGTCATTTTATGCAGACGTTCAATAGTATCCTTCTCCTCCCTCCTCCTCCCCCCTCATCCTCCTCCTCCGTCACTCCTCCTCCCTCCTTCTCCTCCTCCTCCCTTCTCATCCTCCTCCCTAACTCCTCCTCCTCCCCCTCCTCCCTCATCCTCCCTCACTCCTCCTCCCTACAATACACAATACGTGTAAGGTGTCCCATATTAAATTTCAAATTTTCGAAAATTTATAGTATAACTAACTTTTTCTTCGCGAAAATTTGATAGATTAAAATGTACGCCAGCATGAACTCGTGTGCAAAATTTCAGATCGATTGGATATCGGGAAGTGGGTTAAAAATCGATCTGAAATTTTGTCTCAATCAATCAAGCTAGCAAGCAAGAAGAGAATCGAAGTTAAAAGAAAGAGTTAAAAAAAAAATTGCACCTCTAAAATTATCCTATCCTCATAAATTATAATTTAGTTATACTTGTTACAATATCAGTAATTATTTAGTACAACAGTATAGCGTGATAATTAAAATAAGTAGTTGAGAAAATTTAAATTTAATAAATTAAAAACTTCGTAGCACTTACCGTCTGAGTTCAATGTTAGTCCTATCTCCCTCCATTTTTCTATCTTCTTATCGATGTTTTTGTAGTCAACATGTCCTCGATCATACAAAAATGGGTAGTTTCTTACCTCTTCAATGAGTTTTTCAGTGTCCATTTCAACAAAGAACGCAACACAATATGCGGGCAACAGACTCGAAACTCAACTGATCGCTGCCCGTTACGTCCTGGTTGAGATCGTTATCGCAGACCGGAGTGTGTGTGACAGCGATGATGCAATATTGAGAAACACTGATTGGCTGCGGGCGGAGTTCGCAGAACGTGATCGCAGCCCGCATCCTGTGTGCCAGAGCCTTAAAGCTGAAAGGGAAGGGCGACAAGCCCAGGAGGGGGAGAACCCTACAATATAAAAATGCTTGCCGGCCGGATGGGACCCTCGTTCTCGCATTTTAACTCGCCTTGTTGTTTGCTCAATTTATATGCTCAAGTTCATGTGTTTTTAAGGGTAAAACTAGTTAGTTAAAGTTTCGGTTATAACGGAGTTAGGGAGGTTTGGAAGTATTAAGGCATCACACTAGCATTTTTTCCGCATTTTTAATGCCTAAACGTGAACCGTGAAGAAGTGCTTTTGGTACGTTTCTGTTATCCCCCCCCCCCTCCCCAAAGTCAATTTGTCTACAACACGCCGGCCCGATGTTTCTAGGCATTACTTCTTACTTAGATTATGTTATATATGTATTTTTGAGATGCGAGCATCCAGACCGCCAAACTATACACATCATTCTTACCTGAAGAAGACAATGTACTTATTTCCTAGGTCAGCTTTTTCGACCATTGCGCACACTGGCGGAGCATTTTTAAACTCACTTGGGAAAACATGTTCTAATTTCTACCTCAACGCGAAAAATGCTAGAACGTAACCTTTGGGGAGGTAACAATCTAATGGAAAACCCCTAGGAGCCCTAACCTGACAGACTTAATAAAACTGATTTTCGCCAGAATGCGCTGTTAGCGAATTTTTGAAGAAAATTAAGCTATTGCTCTCGCCTCAAAATTTCTAGAATGTGAATTTTTGAAAAAAAATTATGCAGAAATCCGTTTCAGGCTATTCTGAATCATATTCTGAAGTTTAACGCATTTTTTTTATGTATGTATGTATGTATGTATGTATGTATGTGTCATTCCAGACGATAACTGTCCGTAGAATTGTGCTAGAAACTTCAAACAAATTTTAAAATGTTAAGGGCACAAAACTAAAGTTCAAGTTCGTTGGCCAGCTTGATCGGATTACATCTTCGGGTTGAAATTTTCAAAAATGTAGTCAAAAATTTCAAAATAGCCTGTTTCTTGCGATTTGTCGTGCGAAATAATTTTTTCAGCATACTAACATGTGGTATATTCGGAATCAGCGTAAAATTTCCTATAAGAATATGTATCAAGTTTTCAAAAATTTCAAAGTTGAAAAATCAGTCAAAAATCGAAATAATGCCGTTCGCTAGTTGTAAAAACCGGTAATATTCTTCAAAAATTCGCTCATGGGGTCATGCTGCATGACTGGACTTTTTTTGCACTTATTCCTCCTCAACATTCACAGCTGACCTTGAAAAAAAGCACTTTGCCTTCTTCACATTCGAGCATTAAAAATGCGAGAAAAAAGTTGAAAAATGCTAGTGTGATACGGCCATTACCATTCGATTAAGCGTGAAAAAAGACGTAGTAACCGGCCCTAATCTCGCAATTTCATATAGGGTCATTCTACACTATAACCCTCAATTTCGTAGAAAAAAGCCATGTTTTTCACCATACGAACATATTTCTCACCCATTTAGCAAAGTAAAAGTGAAATTGGCTATACCATTCAAAAGCTGAAAGTTTGAGGAAGTTTTTTCCAAAGAGTGCACACCGATAAACTCCTAAACCGGCAACAGAAAAATGGGAGAAAAAACGTCGATTTTTAATAGCTTTTCTAATTTTGTACTTTGGCCTTTTTTAGCAAATTAAAACTTACTAAAACAACTTTATTTTATATCAGGGTTAAAGGACATTTAACGGTCTTTCCAAAGGTGTTCTTAGTTTTGAGTTTACTGTGATTCTGGGGGAAGGTATGGCCGTCTTAATGTCATTGAGTACAAAACACGAAAAAAATCTTGAAAATTGAATAACTTGAAAACAAAGCGTTTTATAAGAAATCTCTACGAGTAACTTTCGATCAGGAATGAGCTCTGAAATCGTTTCCTTGAGCAGTGGCGGCTCCTGTCTTGAAACTCGGGGGGGGGGGGGGGGGGGGGGGGGGATCACAGAGATCAACAAGGGCTTTCACGGGGACGGCAGAGGTGCTTTTATACTAAATACGTACACCAGACACGAGAAATGTTCTCAAATGGAAGACATAAGTTCTGAAGTACTTAACCATCAAAGGAGTTAACCCAAGGAATGATTGCAATAGCTGAAATGTATACCCGCCCAGCAAAAACCATCGTGGAGGTGAAAACAAATCTTGCCAAGGAGGGGAAGGAAAGGGAGAGGAGAAGTTCATGGGGAAAGAGAAGGGTTAGTCATCATCTAGATAAATAATGAGGAATATAAAAATAAAATCTATCACATTATAGGTGTTGAACTTACGGACCGAATCAGAACGATTTTTGATTTTCAAAGTTTGCGTTGGTCCCAGTAGTTATGGCAAGGGGTGGCCAGGATTGCGAATCCTGCACTTTTCTTCGATTGAAAAATGGGACCAGTTCAACTTGATGAACTCAAGTGAATTATTCACCGTAAAAGTATCTACTCAACACTCAATGAAATAACACCGGGAAAAATAGAAGTGTGACTGATAAAAATGATAGAGAATGGATGAGATGGAATGAGGAGAATGGAAAGTACTCTTGGTGTCGCTACCTAGCGGAGGAGCATGCCCCTAAGTATGCTCATCTCTGGATGATACGGGCTCTCTGATTGGTCAATCACACATGCACGCTTCAATTCAAACTGAAAATCCTCAGTCCGGAGATAGGCGGTCAAGTCTCAGGTTGAGCACTTAGAAGTTGTTGCTCCCGCTCGCTTCTGATTGTTCAGGTTGGGTGTGCTTCCCCCTTCAGCCCCTCCCTACCACAACCTTCTCTGTTTCGCGCGTAGATTTAGATTTACCGTCTTCTGTCACCAGCTATCTTCAAATGTGTAACAGAGTTACCTCCTGAGAGGTCCATCAAGCTCCCGTCAGAGCACCAGAGATAGCGCTGTCGGCGTCCCGTTGAGGAATCAATGGGAACCACGCGCTATTCTCGATCATTTTCGGCAGCTGGTTGGGCGTTGGATGGTTTTCCAGGTGACAGGAAAAACAACCTTCCCCGAACATGGCTCATTAAAAGCTACTAGTAGGGGTAGTATCTCTCTGACGGGATGTCTGTTACCCTCCTCTACCTGATTTATGAGGATTTAGGCCCCCATTGCACCTCTGGGGGGGGGGGGGGGGGGCACCTATATTCCTTATAAATGAGAGTGGAGAAATTTTGAAACATTATTGTTATTTTGGTTTGACTGGGGGTGCACATGCGCCTATCGTCCTATCAGTAGCCGCCCCTGTCCTTGAGTTTGTCCCAACATTTCTGTAGATACCCTGTACATCGATTGCAATACTTACCTTTTACCATTCTGAACAATTAAGCGAAGTAACCCTTCCAATTGAATTTAAATCGAGGCCATCCTCACTACAATATTACAAAGTTTTTTCGATTGTTCTAGATTGAACGTCAATAAATTTCGGTTGCCTGGAAAATGGGGAAGAGATATTTTTGCGATTATTGCCAACGATCCTTTGTCGATGATATAGAGAGCCGTAAAAAACATTTGAACGGCGTTTCTCACCTCCGGATGAAGAAGGAATATTATGCCATGATTAGAGGTAAGTAACATCACTAAGCGAATTCTAAACCTCTATCCAAAGTGCAATCTCCTTGAAAATGGAAATGAATACTTAATATGATAAGATATGATTACTTTAGTCTTAACTCTGACCTCAGTAATATCAACCAGTGGGCAAATTGCAATTCTATTCTACGCTGTATGATATAAAGCTTCGCTTCCTTCAGGCGTCCCTAGACGGCCCCATTTATTTTTTGTTTTTCCTCAACTTTACTATAAAGCGTAAAATTATGGGGTCCTGGAGCTGTAATGCAGTGAACTAGTGCAACAAATATTGGAAGCGCGAAGCCCCGAGTTTCGATAGTAAATATACTATAAGTGAGGCTAAATAATTACGGTCAGTTTTCTACGTAAAAGGTCTGTATGATACAGAAATAATAAACCTTTGTGTAATAATTTGCAGCGTTTTTTTTTTTCTGTCATTCCAGGAAGTTGCACTATTTACTATAGAGATCAGAATATACTTACATTATAGGTGATGTGTTGAAGGAGTTGCAGGAGTAAAAAGTGTCTTTCAGTCAGTGGGGAATGGTTATTGCTTTATTTTTATTAATTACAATGTATATAATTCCAGATTTGAAGACTCTGGTGAAGGAAGAGAGAGCGAAAGAACCTTGTAGAAGGTTTAGAAACACTGGCGAGTGCTCATTTGGCATGTTGTGCAACCACACTCACTATACTCCAGAAGAGCTAGCATACTTTGAGAAAACAAGTAAGGATGAACCATTAAGTTGAAGATATATTTTTAGAAAAACCATTTCGGTTTAGAATTTGATAGTTACGTAAGTTTGTATGCTTCCATTTTGTTCACTTCAATTTTTCGCGAATTTCCGTAGAAAATGAAGCTATTGCAATGGCTCCAAAAATTGTCTTCATTTTAAATAAATAAATAATCATTTATTGTGAAAAGGCCTAGTGACCCATTATACACACAAGAATTACAAGGGTAATTGTTACAAAAAATAAAAAAGTATAAAAATCTTAGCAATTACGAATTACATAAGACGCGTGTTGCGGCAAGGAAGAGTAATACAAAATGAACTTATTATAAAAGATAATAAATGTTTGGGGGAAATTAAAGTAATGGGAGGCCCTAATAAAAGATAGAAAAGAAAATAATAAAATAAAATAAAAGCGGATTAATATGGAAGAAAGAAGAAGAGGTAGGGAGGATACACTATTCAGTGTTGGCATAAAATTCAATTACGCCACTCTTGAACTGGCTGATCGTGGCTGAAGAGGGAGAGGAAGTGCATTCCACAGCCTCGCCCCAACTATCCCAAAAGAATTAGCCATAGTACGAGTATTGTGGCGAACGATCCTCAGGGCGTTTGAGCGAGAAGAAATAGCTTTAGAAATGACAGAGTTGAGATAGGAAGGGACCAAGGTTGAAATATTTTGAAAATAAGTAAGAGGTGGCGAAGGTCAAAATAACTTTTCAGGGGCAAAGAAAATAAATTAAAGTGGGAATCATTGAAATTAGTTTTGAGGCGTTCTGAAAAATCCTTGAGTCCAACGCTTTTTAGTATATATACATTTACTAAAGGGTAGAGTAGAGTCTCCAGGACTTAACTACCTTAGTCTTCCACGAAAATTATTCTTTATTTGAGTTGATATTTTCATCACACATCTGTGCCGAAAGATATACTGTTCGTCTAGAACTGTTTAAACTAACCAACCTATAGATATATATATATAACCACAGCTATATATATATATATATATATATATATATATATATATATATATATATATATATATATATATATATATATATATATAATTTTGAGATGTTACAGATGGTCGGAAAATATAGGAAACAAATAAATATAAGTTACAAAATTGAGAATATTTTGCCGTATCGGCGTCGTCAGCTGTAGTGAAGAAGTCTTCTAGTGCATCTAGTGACTCTTCTTCACTAGAGCTGACGACGCCGATACGGCGAAATATTCCGAATTTTGTAGGTTATATTTATTTGTTTCCTATATTTTCCGACCATCTGTAACATCTCAAAATTATATATACCTTCACATGTTCATTTAGTGTTTTCATCCTTCACCAAAACTATATATATATATTATATATATGTGTATATATATTAATTGCTATGCAATTCTTAGGCCGACCCCCAATAATTTTTTTTTTGTCCTGCCACTAGAACCCGCGAGGTCGTGGGTTCGAATCCCAGCCAGGCTTGACATTTTTTTTTTTTTTTTTTTTTTTTTTTTTTTTTTTTTTTTTTCTCGTGAGACGAAGGTTGTGGGTTCAAATCTCAGCCAGGCTTGAAAATTTTTTTTTTTTTTTTTTCTCGTGAGACGAATTGCATAGCAAATTATCCTCGTTTTCTACACAGTAGAAAAGAGAAAAGATCCGGCGAGGCGCGAAGCGCCGAGTATAGATTAGGGGGGTCAAGGGGCGGAGCCCCTTGCGAGGCCCGAAGGGCCGAGTATATATATATATATTTATATACTTTTCATTTTTCATCAAAACTATATATATATATATATATATATATATATATATATATATATATATATGTGTGTGTGTGTGTGTGTGTGTGTGTGTGTGTGTGTGTGTGTGTGTGTGTGTGTGTGTGTGTGTGTGTGTGTGTGTTTGTGTGGGTTGTGTGTCATTCCAGACGGTAACTATCAGGATTGAGAAAAAAATTCCGTTCTTGCGCCAAAAAATCCAGTTTTCCAAGAAAAGGATGAGCTCATTGGCCAGCCTTTTTTGAATAGAGTGCATTAAAATGCTCTCATTTCCAAAAGGCAAAAAGGTGCTAAAAAATTGCTAAAAATCGTTGAATTTATATTTTTTACCAGCGCTTTAGTCATAAAAAGTTTATTAACAATGAATAAGAACATCAACAAATTTATGCACAAAGTATGCTGAAAAATGTACCTACTTGAATTTTATTTGCGGAAAAATTTATAACTGCAAAAAAGTGCTGAAAATCCAAAATCTTTTTTGAATTGCAGAACATTATTTAGAATGAGTTTTTTGCTAATAAATAATCAGTATAGCACAATTCCATTGTACTCAAAGTGCTCAAATTTCAAAATAAAGTAAAGTAATATAATGCGAGAATCAACTAAAATTTGCTTATGTGATCATGCTGCATGACTGAAACATTTAATAACTGGACTTTTAAAAATATTTCAGTTCAACTGCAAGAGGAAGAGAAATCGAAGATGCCCGTGATAATGGATTGGCTCGCTAAGAAAACTGTCAAAGCCAATGAAGTGCCTTCTGAAGTGCACGCTCGTGGATTGACAACTTTGCTGGATCCTTCACTACCACCAACCCTCAGATTGCCTTCGTTGGAAGAAATGACGTCTTTGTCCACTTCGGAATGGGGATGAGAGTTCAAGATTGTTGGAAATATTAGGTTCGTTCGCATTGCAGTCCCAGACAGTTCAGGAACTGTCTGGGCATGTGCATTAGAAGTTGTCGTGTTCACAGTGCAAGTGTTCCGAACTATGAGTCCCAGTCTGCTGACCGCAGTGACTTTTCGGACTAGTTGTGGACAAGTTCAGAACTAGGTTCAAGAGTTCCGTTTTTTTTCTCGAGCTTGGGAAAAGGGACAACTACAGGAGAGCTCTCTCGAAAGCATTTGAAGAAGCTTGTTGTCAGGGCTTTAAGCGTTGTTGTTTTTGTGAAAGTTCGTGTTCATTGAGGCCACAGGAAATTGGATGGCCTGGACGTAATATCCCATGGGATATGAGCTACTACTTCCATGCGTGGTGGTTACACAGTTACGGGTTATAACAGTGTCTGTACTTATCTGCGTTCACAGTGTAGCAAATCCCAGAACACAGTTAGGAATTTGTGGCGGCCATTTTTCTGAACTCATTGGATTCCGGACAAGTCAAAGAACTGCACTGTGAACGAACCTATTGATACCCATTATGATTGTACAAATCACCTGAATTTTACAGTGATGCTTACTTCAATGGAATGTGATGGAATTGTTACGAATAAAATAATTACGTTTCGATATAAATCAACCATTCTTTTTTATTGCCATTAAAATGAACTCCAAGAATTTGATAAAAATAGGTAACTAGTAAGTAACTACACAAGTACAATAATTTATTGTAAGAGCTTTAAGCAATAATAACAAGAATAGTTATAATTCAACTACTGCTACGTAATTTAAAAATATATTCTGATATTGCCTGTTTAAAATTGGAGGGAAATGCTCCAACTTCTACAATATGGGTGTACAAATTCAAAATGGTGTACTCACAATTTATAACAACATTAAAATCCTACAAATAACCTACTTAGGCAGGTACCAGTAAGTACTATATGAAACACTCATTGAACCCTAATAGGTGAGAAATCCATCCCCCAAAGAAAGGAAATCGTCAAATAAGGCAAGATGGCAGTTGGACAGGAGATGATGATACCAATGATAGTTACGACAACATCGTCAGTGAGTAGTTAGCCTTCTATTTATACGTGATCGGACCTGTTACATAAAAGAAGATCTCAATACTTTTTCAAACGATTCCCTACGGTAGGTAGTCTTTTGGTTTTTAGAAAAGCTACCATTTTTAGCTGAAAGATAAATAGGTAACAATATCTGAGATACATGTATTGTGACATGTGGAATGTTATGAGCCACTAACAATAACACAAATGTAAAGGAAATAAGTAGGTACCTACCTACAGCTAGGTAGTTACAATTATCTTTGGCTATTTTCCGTGCTTACGTTAGGCTCACTGTGAAAGAAATTATAGGTGGTTAACACGAGAAGAGTTTCACTTGAATGTTTTTACAGAACTTAAGCTTTTGGACTAGAAAATATCTAGAAAGGAGTTCACGTCATTATTTTCCAGTCACCTACGATTAACAGCTTCATCTTATCCAACGCATAAACAACCCTAGTAACGATAGTGAGGTAAATAATCTAAAGGCCATATCACACTTGCATTTTTTCAGCTTTTTTCTCGCATTTTTAATGCTTGAACGTGAAGAAGACAATGTGCTTATTTCCAAGGTCAGCTTTTTTTACCACTTTGCATCCATGGGCATACCACTGAGCATTAACTCACTTGGGAAAATTAGAACATGTTCTAATTTTTACCTCAATGCGAAAAATTCGAAAACGTAACCCTTGGGAAGGTAGCAACAATTCAATGAAAAACCCCTAGGAACTTAATAAAACTGCATTCCGCCAGAATGCGCTGTTTTTGCACTTATTCCTCTTCAACATTCACAGCTGTGACCTTGGAAAAAAGCACTTTGCCTTCTCCACGTTCGAGCATTACAAATGCAAGTGTGATACAGCTATAAGGCCTATAAAAATTCCAAGACTTCAATTTCTCTTCACTGAAACAGAATATACAATTCCAGAGATCCTTCTCACTTTCCAATTGGGCACTGAGAATGTTTTTAACGGAAATGGGTCTTCAATAGTGGGGAAACCTTTACATAAATTTGGGCACTTTACTGGAGCACAGAACAAATCTAAAGCCAGGTTTACACTAAATAAGCATCATACAATGGAGATGTGTAGGGTTCTTTCACAAACCCCTGATCGCTCAAACTGAGCTGAAACCAGGAAAAAAAACCCGTTTTTCTCATTAACCCCAGTCGGAATATCTATTCCCTGTGAGTACTATAAATGAATTGATTGTCTTCAATCTCGCAGTGCTTTGGCACAGCTCAATAGACTCCATGTTGTTTTCAGTGGACCACTCAATCAATGTGTGTTGGCGCACTTACTATGTGACTCGGATGAACCTTGCAAGATGAAGAAACTGCCATTTAGTTTTAGGAGGTGAACACAGGTAAATAACTTTCTATAATCAGTCCTGCCATGAATACTCGTGTTCTGGATGGCATTTGAACGAGGGAGGACATAAACGATAATGAACTTACTGGTAAAAAGTATTCATACAAGCTCGTATGGTGTAAACCCGACTGTACAGTTCTTCATAGAGATCAAAACCCATAATCCTTGATATTTTTCCCCCTTAAAATGTATAATACAATCGCAAACTTGTGACCCAATTCCGTACACCTTCACAAGAAATAGCTTAAAATTATTGTCAATTTCTAGACTTATTACAGGAGTTGTCTATTGAAGATATGGCGAATTGTCCAAAGTTTGGGAATGTTGCTTACCAACTTACATAGAGGAAGCTACAGTGAACCTTCCAAACTTTAGACTGATTGAGGTTGTTATCTTTACCCCTAAGAGTTAACTAATGAAACTGATGATTTCATTTTAGCGGCATCAAGTCGGTGACTCTCGGACTAGAAGAGTTTTGTGAAGAGAGGTATGATGTACAAGTAAGCTGGATTCAAATGGAGCGGAACGAGCGCGGAAAGAGGAAGGACAGAAAAACCAGTGGAGGGGGTGGCGGAGTCGGAAAGATTGTTCACATGAAGCGGTCTCCTTGATGAATGGAATCATAACCTTCCTACTGAAAGCCTCTCTGATCTGAAACCTCTACTTGCGGTTATCAACATTCCTGTCCAATGAGCTTGCGCAGAGCTCGACGGAACGCGGAAACGGTATAAAAATTTCTACCGCTGTCCGCCCATTCCGACAACATGGCAGCCACCTTCCTCAACTGTTGTCCCAACAGCCAATCAGATTGCGTTCCGTTCTTCCGCTTTCCGCGCTCGTTCCGCTCCATGTGAAACCAGCTGTACTGCCTTACCACTAAAATGTCCAATGCCTTTTCTCTTTTTTAATTGTATAATTGCGCAATACATGAAACAAGTTTTTCACTTTTTGAATTGAAGTTTGACGATAAAACTACTTAGAAATTATTAAAGTTGAATAGAAAAATTACTGTTTCCATTTAGAGCACATCAAACAAGCATATCATTTCTTGTTTAACTGCTGACTGAATGTTCAAGACTTTGGGTCAGGTGAAGTCGAATTAGGGGTATGAAGCCATCAAAAGACCATGAAGGTTTTCATGCACCTCAATTCCTATTAATCACGCGAGAATGCAGGGAAAAATTGCTATCAAGTAGCTCTGATACGGAGTAAAGTAAGGCACAATCCGTTTCTTAATGTCTTTCGCAGGATTAAAGATCATTTGTTGATGTATTTCCAGCAAAGAGCTTATAATGGAATCAAGAGGAGGAGGTGGTGGAATATCCTGATGTCAGTGACTTAGAAGCGCCAGTTTACTCTATAGAAACTCCTATTCGAATTATTACACGTTTTTCCTACTCGTTAACTTTATATAGCATTTCCAAATTGAATTCGACATTTTTCAAAAAGGTTTTGACATTTTCCAAATAGGTTTCTACATTTTCCAAAATTGTTTCGACACTTGCAAAATACAATTAAGGAACTCTGTGATGCTTTATAAATAACGCTTTATTACTAATATAGGTAGGTAAGTCGTGAAAATCAAGAAAAACTGACCGCCCAGAACATCGTTTTGAGCACGTCTTCAATAGATAATGGTCCCCGAATGTTGCAAATAACGCTAAAGAAAGCTTGAGCTTGATAGGATGAATGTAGCTTGAGCTTGATAGGATGAATGTAGAAAGAATCATTCGACTTGGACAGGAATTTGCGATCCAGTTCAATGAGTTAATCCCTGGGAACCGGGAAAACTTGATATTCATAGATGAATCTGGTTTCAATTTACATATGAAAAGCAGCCAGGCTCGATCGAAGGCCAATCTGGCAATTGTGACTATACCTACCGTTAGAGGCCGTAATGTTTCTTTAATCCTAGCAATTAATGCTCAAAACGTTGTGCACCATAAAATAGTATCATCTGGTACAACTAACGCTGAGCTTTTTGGATTCTTGTCAGAGGTACGTGAAAAACTGCCAGATTTCATCGCCAACTCTGTTTTTGTAATGGACAACGCGAGAATTCATCGTTCGGAACATATTCAAAATTTACACGTTTGTCTCAAATTAACTTGTTTCTCCCTCCGTACTCTCCCATGCTCAACCCCGTGGAAAATTAAAGGCAATAGTTCGAAGCCTCTTGAGTGAACGTGGTGAACATCAGTTAGAGGAGGGACAATTACTTCATCCGACTGTAGTAATTTTGTCATGAATATGTTCCTCCTTCTACCTGCGGCAGCAGCTGGACGACCTCTTCACTGAAAATCAGTTCAAATTCAGAAAAAATTGTTCTCTAAACTCCAGTTCAGGAAACCTGTTTTGTAAATTTTCACGACCTACCTACCAATATTAGTAATAAAGAGTTATTTATAAAGTATAACAGAGTTCCTTAATTGTATTTTGAAAGTGTTGAAACCATTTTGGAAAATGTTGAAACCATTTTGGAAAATGTCGAAACCTTTTTGGCAAATGTCGAAATCAATTTGTAAATGCTATATAGTTGATATTCAACTGATGATTCAATAAATACGTCGCCTAATAACTCAAATTTCAATCGCGTAGCGGTGACGGATGCCAAATTTGAAATAAAGCTCCGTTACACGTTGGAGGTTACCCCTTAATGCTAAAATTAATTCAAGGTGTTGCCCAAGAGAGAAAAGTGGCTTCATGAACTCCCACAGGCTCTACGTAGTATGCCTCCTCTGCCCTATTATAAGCTCTTTGATTTCTAGATATCCTTTAAGAGGGATCAATTTTGCTGTGCATAGTAAATCGTCAAGCAGTGAGTTCTTGTCTAACTCATGAGCTAAACACTCAAATTTGATTATCTTGAATAAGGGTGTTGAATCTGCAAGATTCAAATAAGTTTTCACGGATATAAAGCCATCAGTAGCCACCATACAACATAGCACAACTCTATAACCATGTACATCACACCTTCAAGGTGAGTTAGAATTCTATACTGCTAGCTATTCATTTAAACTCCTTCAAAGTAGATTTTTAGTCACCTTAACTCATTCCAAAGTGCCCATCAAATTTGACCCCCACCGAAACCCAGCCATTTTAGCATTCCAACAAATTCAACCTAATTGACCAAATATCAACTTCAAATTTCAATGCCTGGGAATGTGACACTATAGCTGTATCAGTAAAAATTGTCTTAGAATATTTTTCAAACTAACATAGTTAAGAAATTAGGGATTTACAATATATTGTACTGTTCTTCCTTTTAACAAAAACAGTTTCTTCCGGTGGGATGAAATTTTGTATTTTAGCCATCAAACGTGCTTACTCACTAGGTACATTGTTTTACGATTCCATAGCATACTCCATTATTTAAAATTTTGTCCCGTAAAACTGCCATAAGTTACCTCAACGGAGTTTAGTATCTGCAGGCCATAAAGTAAATGATCATGAATGATATAAACAAAGAAAATACAGGTTGTTCCATAAAAGAATGCCCTAGTTTCAAAAATCCGTAACTTCGTTATCTTTAAACTTAGCGGGGAAAAGTTGGTTCCTAATGAAAGAGGAGGTTCCGTAGTTTTATTTGGTTGCCGAGAGATCGTTCCACTGGTAAACTTGACGACGTTTAGACGACGTTTGAACGTGAATCCGCCTGATCCCAAAGCAATTAAAAGGTGGTATCAAAGCCCCATTGGGCCTCTGCGGTTCGCACATTTCTCAATGAAAAACTCCCACAGCGATGGATAGGTCGGAATGGGGCTCAGGACCTGGCACTTCATCGATGGCACCCAGATCACCTGATATGACATCATGTGATCATTAATTTTTTATGGGGGTACATCAAACACACGGTGTTTGTACCACCTCTACCCACAAATTTGGACGACCTTCGCATGCGAATTCAAGCTGCAAATGCATGCATGCTAATGCGGGTCTGGGGCGAGCTTAATTACCGAATTCACGTCGTTCGTGTTGCTGGAGGTGAACATATCGAACATTTATAGGAATGGAAAAAAACTATGGATTACAACCTTCCATTTAAGACCTATTTCATTTCTGTAACTTCAATATTGCCAGAAATACAGATGTTTGAAACTAGGGCATTCTTTTATGAACACCCTGTACATTATGCACGTTGGAGATGAGGCCCCCGTTCTGAGTCATTTGTATTAGTGAACTTAATTTGGTATCAAAACAATTGTTACAGGGTTGTTAATTAATGGGGTAAATGCTGACAGTTCTGCAATACCACACAAAACTATCAAACTAGGTATAGTTGATAGGAGATGACCGCTTTCATCTTGTCATCAAATCGTCTCTACATTCCATCAATTTTTTTACAACACGTTTTCATCACGATTTTGGCCAATTTTTTGAAGTTCTTTGTAGGGTCCACATGGATTAATGTCTTAAAGTACGGATAATGAAAAATGTTATACAATATTTTGAAAAAATTACGGATTTCTGTTTACAATTCTTGTAACATTTTCAACATATTGATTTTTTTGTGGTCAGTTTCACCTGGAATTGGAACACATGAAAACTAAACTTAGTAGGTATCTTATTTTTTTAAACATACAATAGGTGCCCACTTTTGTCAAAGCCATTGAAATAAAAACTAGAACCAACTTAATTTAGAAGTGACTTTTCCAATTAATTGAAGAACACGCAGTGACAACATTAGGTAGAAACTCCCCAGCCTAAATCAACAATCGTTTGAGGAAAAACGGTATTATTATTATTAAGGAGGAAAACACACATGTTCGTCTATGCTCCCTTGAGAAGTCCTCACTAGTCTAGAGACAAGAGAGAGGCAATAGCAAATCATGCCTTGCCAGACCAAGCCATTGAACAGAAACCACATAATAAATACCTACTAAATATTACAATAATAAAGAAACAGAACAATAATGAAACAAATATAAGGCATATCAAATTTTAATGGTAATGCAGAATAGACATGGATCGGAATTTTTCGTTAAACCTTAGGATTGGATCCATCAACCACAGAAATCTTTGAATGCTAAATTTTCATCTTTATTGGAGGCTTACAAAAGTGCTGTAGGAGCGTACCGAAAAAAAAAGACATGAAAAAAAGGGAAATGGAGTAGAAAGAGTGCATGACGTCACATGACACTGCTTACTAAATCACGTCGCACGCTTTTTCTCGCTCCATTTTTTCACCCACTTCTGCGCAATCCCAGTCAACATATTGCACTATGTTGGATAGCTCTCCTCAAGATATTACTTAAAAGTATTAAGGAGGGGATGTCTATTCTTCATTTTGTAAGAGATGAATGAACTCACTGAAACCCTTATTCGTTTCAATAGTTGAGTTCTTACAAAAATAAAATTTTATTTTCAATGTAGTAGGTAGATATTGGGTCACAGAGAACAAATATTTCAATGATATCCAATGATGGCTGCACAGTGAGTTCGAAATAATATCAGCTTGACGATGGGATAAGAAAAACATATTGATCAAAGTGCATTTTATATAGTAGACTTCTTTGTAATACCATCAAATAAAGAAGATGTATTACTGGTTAGACATGAGTCCTTTTTGTCAGATCGTGGGAGATGAGCCACAGAATTCGAAGCCTCGGAGGGTCAGATGGCTTTAGCTTTACGGGGGTGTAGAATTCTGGGCCACAAAGTAGCTAAAAATCATCGGTAGTTTATTGTATTTTAGAGATTCCGAAAAAAAGTCAATTTATACTAGAATTGTAACATACCTACAACCACAAATCATTCAAAGGTGTTGAGATATAAACGTTGACGTTTATGTGTGCTTGGCCATTAAAGGCCGTATCACACTAGCATTTTTTCCGCATTTTTTCTGCGTTTTTAATGCCTAAACGTGAAGAAGAAGAAGTGCTTTTTTCCAAGGTCAGCTTTTTTGACCAAAGCGCATCCTGGCGGAGCGTTTTTAAACTCACTTGGGAAAATTAGAACACGTTCTAATTTTTACCTTGACGCAAGAAAAATGCTAAACGTAACCCTTGGGGAGGTAACGTTTCACTGGGAAACCGCGTTGTACCTTCCCGTTTTCATTCCAGTTCCAGTTCTCCTGTGCCAAAAATATTGTTCCTAGTTCCTTGCCAAAGTTTTCTTATTTTCTTAGTGCCGAACTTCTTTTCTTATTATTCTTATTTCAGTGCCGAACTTCTATTTTTATTACGTTTTTGTTTGGTCGCACGCCAATGCCTCACCTCGCATGACATTAAGTAGGTAACAGCACCCCTCCAGTCACTAAAGAGACTGCACTAAACAAATGCCGAATCAGGTGAATGAACTGTAGAAGTGAAGTTTTTTGTTTGAGGATTATTGCCGTGCGCTCTTGCTTCTCTGTTGAGTTCAAATTACATACCTGTCTTCTTATATAAATATAATTTAAAATCGAATAATCATTTTTCGTTCTTGATCACGTCCCTAGCGGGAACAGTTTTTTTTTATTATTACGTTATTTTTATTATTATTGTGCGTCTTCATAGTATAATAACTTTGGAAGAACAAGAGTTGTCAAGACACTGTTTGAAAACACTAGGCACGTCAAACGTTACTTCAATATTTCAAGCCCTAACCTGACAGGCTTAATAAAATTGCATTCCGCCAGAATGCGCTGTTTTGCAGTTATTCCTCTTCAACGTTCACTGCTGACCTTGAAAAAACGCACTTTGCCTTCTTCACGTTTCAGCGTTTAAAATGCGAAAAAAATGCGGAAAAAATGCAAGTGTGCCTTAATGAGAAAGCTTTTGATAAGGTGCGCCATGACAAGTTGACACATACCCTCAAACGCTTGGGTCTGGATGGTCGTGACATTCGAGTCATCTACAATTTATACTGAGGTCAGACAGATCGTCGGAGTTGACAGTAATACCTCAGATGACATATAAATTCAGAGAGGTGTGAAACAGGGTTGTGCCCTTTCCCCTCTGCTAATCATTTGTATTTCGAGGAGATTTTTCATGAGGCATTTGCAGACTGCTCTGAGGGCATCGTGGTGAACGGATTGGTGGTCAACAACTTGAAGTACGCTGATGACACCGTATCACTGGCTACCAGTTTCGAAGATCTCCAGAAGCTTGTGCCCAATGTAATAGACCAAAGCCTGGACATGGGGCTTCCACTTGACGTGACCAGGACAAAGTGGATGAAAACATAAAAGAAAGCCCAATAATTTGTATTTTTCCATATAAGCCAGGTGATTGACAACAGAGTTCATCCTAACGAGTACTGGGGTGTTACATGAATGAAAACTAAGATTGCGAGCAGGGGATAAGGTGTCGGATTGAGCTGGCTAGAAGTTCGTTTGCAAAGATGAAAAAAGTATTAACACGCTGCTCTCTGAACCTTTCACGAACCAAGAATCCTCCGCTGCTGTTTTTACATTCTGTAGTAGTGATTTCATTACCATTCGTGAAAATACAGTAAAATAGAAAACAGGTAGGTTAATACATTATTATAAATCCATTTATCATTTTAGCAAGAGTTCATCAACAGATTAGAACAGGTTTAGAAGAAGGAGAATTACAGTCCTTTTGACCATGGTACCTACTATCTAGGGTAAAAAAGAAATGCAGGTCCTGCAAAACTTATTGAACTTTATTTGCCTTCCCTCACTCAAACGCACAATGCGAGAGGGTTTTTAGCAAAATCAATCTTGAAATAACAAAACAAAGAAATGAAGCGAGCGCCAGTCATAAGCGAAAAATTATAACAACAACTATGTATACTCCCAGCTTTATTTTATGAAGTTTTACTGAAGTGAATTTGTTTTTTGTTTATTGATTCACAAATATACCCACTAAAGTTTGTTATTTCTTACTAAATTCATAAGATGAACATCTAAATTTTGTTTAAATAAGTTTATGGTGAGGGTATGGTAGGTTTAGGATTTAAATGTACAGTAATTTGGAAGAGATTGGCAAGGAAATGGATGACCATGAGTTGGCAACCCTGGTTAGGAGATGCAATAAGCTTGAGCGATTAGCAAAGTTGTGCAACAGCATTGTTGAAGGGGCCCCTCCCCAGGTATGTTTCACCCTTCTGTATGGGGAACCTCTCAATGGGGAAAGGCAATGAGTAGCATTAAGCGAAATCATGTGAACAGGCGACGGCGCAGACGCTTGAGGGTATTTTCAGAACAAAAAAGCATGAATACTTCAAATCTAAAGAGTATCCACGATAAAAGGTTCACATTAGCGTAACTTTTGAATCATAATGAATTTGACAGCAATGGAACTCAAAGAGCAGTGTTATAGAACATTGTGGAAGGATAGCTTAGATCATAAGGGGTTCGTTGAGAACGCATTTGAGGAGAAAGCTGCCTTTGTTCTACTGTATGGGTCAGTCAGTTCATGTTCATTCTCTTGACCTGAATATAGTGAACACAACCGGGGGATGGCGGAAACAGCCTAGTTCTCGCTCCTCTCTCACTGCGCCTCCGCGAGATGACCTGATCAAATCCAGGAGACAGTGGAAACAAAGCTATAAAAAATCTGTGTTCAATAATCACTTCAGGGGGGAGAAAATGGACAAAGTACAAGATTCGATACATGTGAATGATATGAAAGTTAAAGTGCTCAAGCCCCTACACTGGAATACGAATGAAAAATTAGTTTCAGAACTTAAATACAAATTACTGAAGAGTCTAATTTACCTAAACGGTCTTTCCTTATTGATTGTTAGGAATTGAGTTTTTCCCGAGCGACCCAGTGCTTTTAAAGCAATCGATTCTTTTAAAGGTATAGATAAATATTCAATTCATAAGAGTAAACAAAAACTTGGTTTATTTCATAGAACAATTGAGGCAAAGAATAATAAAAGTCAAAATTTAAAGTTCATTATTGAAAAATTAGTACGTAGAAAGAGCCGAATTACCGAATTGGGAAGCCAGCTGGTTCTGCTGTGGCATGTGGAATTACCCCACCCGTGACATTAGTTTTTCATATTGCCGAAAACCATCAACTGCATAAAAGGGTAATAGAAACAAAAGTAAACAGAAGCGGTTCAAAATGCTAACTGCCATAAAAGTTTGTCACGTATTTAAATACAATTCATATATTTAACTTGCTTCTGTAAGTTCAATTGGCAGTTAGCATTTCATTATAACTTTTTACTCATTTACTTTCGTTCTCGCTATTAGCCCTTACTTTAAATTAAATAATTCTTGACTAAAAATATATGTATAAGTACACCTATTTATAACTTTTTGTTTAAAATCTAACAGCATGTGGACACTGTGAGGGCATCATTGGATTTCATTATATATATATATATATAGGTACTATTAAGGGATTTTTCAGTCCAAATGAAGGCAAGTTACTATTTGTACTAGGGCACATTTGTCCGTATTTTTTTAATCAAACTCAGCTGAGTGTTGAGAAGCGAGGCGACCTCTTCCTTGAGTTTCGCTCCTGTTCTGAGCATGTTGCTATGAGAACAGTTCTTGCGCAAACTGAAATAAGAAACGAATCGCCATCAAATCGTGAAAAAGCAACCATTTATTGATTTAAAGAACTTACACAAGTTAACTCAAACGGAATGATTCCTAATTAACACTCTTAGGCCTGTTTCACACGTATACGGTTTGATTTGGTTCGGTTTCTATTCGATTCGTTTCCTGCCACCGTTCGTTCGTTCACATGCATGAGGTTCCTATCAGGTTCGTATTCGTTCAGAGATTGGATTTCCGAAAGTTCAGTACACAATGGAGAGAAGTAGGATTATTGCCATGTTGTTTCTCCACAGAAGAATGAAGAAAAAAAGAAGATATACCAGAATTCATTGGGAGCATCCTCTAATCAGCAGACGAATGGAGTTTGGAGTGTTGTACACCATTTTCCCCAAGTTGAGGGAATTTTTCCTGGGTTTTATCCCATAGCACTAGTCTACGATGCACTGCTGTGATCAATTGATCCGTATCCACTTCATTCACAACACTCTATTTTGATGAAAAATCGACACGAGACACGACAGTTGTTTCGTTCTGAAGAAGGAAATCGAAACTAAACCTTATCTGAACCTTGCAAGTGTGAATGTGCGGTGGATTTCGTGTACCTTGGACTCGAGTACGCTCCGAATTGAAACCGAACGGAACCGATTAGTGTTGAGGGGCGTTCGGTGCAATGCAGTTTCTATTAGGTTGCTGTTCGGCCAGAATACGCACCGAATGAATCGTTTCACACGCATTTGGCACTGCCAAAAACAAATCGAATAAGGACCGAACCAAATGAAACCGTATACGTGTGAAACAAGCCTTAAGGCCGTATCACACTAGCATTTTTTCTGCGTTTTTAACGCAAAAACGTGAAGAAGAAGAAGTGCGTTTTTCCAAGGTCAGCTTTTTCGACCATTGCACATCCTGGCAGAGCGTTTTTAAACTCACTTGGGAAAATTAGAACACGTTCCAATTTTTACCTTGACGCAAGAAAAATGCTAAACATAACCCTTGGGGAGGTTACAATTCAATGGAAAACCCAACCCCTAGGAGCCCTAACCTGACAGATTTAATAAAAACGCATTCCGCCAGAATGCGCTGTTTTTGCAGTTATTCCTCTTCAACATTCACTACTGACCTTGAAAAAACGCAGTTTGCCTTCTTCACATTTCAGCGTTTAAAACGCAGAAAAAATGCGGAAATAATGCTAGTGTGATACGGCCTTTACTCATGTTTACAAAGTAGCAAAATCCCAGATTTCACCATTTTTGGAGCAATCGAAAATGAAAATGTGATAGGAAAAAAATTGTTCTTGCTTCCTCACTATCGAAGGTAGGGAAGCTTTGTGTCTGTGAAATAATTCGAAAACATTTTTGTCCTCCAAAATCAAAGTGTTCACTTGCTTTTAGCGAATTTTTGAAGAAAATTAAGCTATTGCTCTCGCCTCAAAATTTGTAGAATGTGAGTTTTTGAAAAAATTTTATGCATAAATCCGTTTCAGGCTATTCTGAATCATATTCTGAAGTTTAACGCATTTTTTTTTATGTATGTATGTATGTATGTATGTATGTGTCATTCCAGACGATAACTGTCCGTAGAATTGTGCTAGAAACTTCAAACAAATTTTAAAATGTTAAGGACACAAAACGAAAGTTCAAGTTCGTTGGCCAGCATGATCGGATTACATCTTCGGGTTGAAATTTTCAAAAATGTAGTCAAAAATTTCAAAATAGCCTGTTTTTTGCGATTTGTTGTGCTAAATAATATTTTCAGCATACTAACATGTGGTACATTCGGAATCATCGTAAAATTTCCTATAAGAATATGTATCAAGTTTTCAAAGTTGAAAAATCAGTCAAAAATTGAAATAATGCCGTTCGCTAGTTGTAAAAATCGGTAATATTTGCATGAAACATTGTACAAATTCAGATTGAACTCCTCTTATGGAAGTATCCCTGTATAACCAATCCTAGAACCATGCTGTTTTAAAACGTAAAGTGCTTGTTAAAAAAAAAAAAAAAAAAAAAAAAAAGTAATCACACAACTGATGAGTTTACTCTGTGAAATATTCCGTCCTCCGATTCTCTCGGGCGCTCTCTTTAATGTTTTACGCTCAACTGTTTTAGGACTTGATGTAGCTTTAATACTGACTGTGGCTTATCAAGATTTGATGATGTTATGATAGGATTAAGAAGAAGGATTAAGAGGACGAATTTAGAGGACGGTGTTTGTTATTATAGGATTAAGATTTCAACTGTCTTTAATACTGACCACATTGGACATCGAAATCTATGAATATTTACCTACATTTGTCTTTAAATCTACAAGATTAGTTTAATAATAATAAAGTATGAGTACCTCCTAATTATTTTTAATAATTTGATTCCATGTTCGTCTATCAAAATCATAAACTAAAATTTCTCTACACGATCAATAGCGACTGAAATGTCGAAGATTTCTTCAAAAATTCGCTCATGGGGTCTTGGCCTTTTTCGCTGGCTGGGGTCAACTTTTTTGCGTTTCAGAGCTTGCTTATCAATTTTGCTTCCGTGTCTATCTGTGTGATGTCTGTGGTAAATCCTTGTCACGCCCATAACTATACCAAGTTTCAGTCAGATTTTGATGAAATTTTCAGAGATTGTGAAGGTTAGCTAATATTGGGTCCCTTATAATTTGCAATGCCGTCAAATCAACAGTAGCCTGTGCGCATGAGCAAACGTCAATGTCTCATAACGTCGATTACTCACCTTCTGTTGAACTGATTTCGTTCAAACTCGGTAGGTGAGTTTGTAAATGTTCTAGAAAAATGCCTTTTAAATTATTACGCAATTGGTCGAGTAATAACCATAGCGCATGCGTGAAACTAATATCGATTGACACAGGCAAAATTCCGAGACTAATGGAACAATTTCGGTTACATTTCCAGGGATCGTACGAGTTAGCTTCTAGATGGTCCCTATAACTGTCATTACCGACGCATGAATAGTAGTCTGTGTGCATGACAAACATTAATTTGTTATAACGTCGATTTCTTATCATCTATTGGTCCGATTTCGTTCAAACTCGGGGAGTAGATAGGTATATTATGTTCCATGAAAATTCCCTGTAAATTATTTCACAATTGACGAAGTAACAACTAAAGCGCATGCGCAAAACCAAAATTATCGACACAGACAAAACTACGACACTAATGGACCGATTTTTATACAATTTTCAGGGATTGTGCGGTTTAGCTCTTAGACGGTCCCCTATCAATTTCATAGCTATAAATTTCATCTTAATTCCTCGAGGGTCGGGTAGTTAGTTAATCAGCTTTGGTAATCAGAAATCGCTATAACGTCTGATTAAGCTCAAACATAAGGCCGCGTTATCGGTAAAATCGGGAAAAAGTGTTGACAGTGAAAACCTGATGGTCAACCTGAAGATATAAGTGGATACTACAGAGTCTGCAAACAAGTCAATGTAAGGTTCCACAAAACGTTCAACAATGTTGAGGAAAAAGTTTGATTTAGGAACCATTCGGTATCCAGAGGAAATCCTTTCTAAGATTTAGTTTTATTCCATTGTAGAGTTCGTAGAAACTACAAATCTGTGTGAGAAAGATTCATCTAGGATGTATGATGCATCCATAAGAAGGATCAAAAACAACTTTTTTTTCCATATTTTTTCGGTTGCGTCAAAAATGGCTAAGTACGTACAGAATAATTAAGATTGGGTTAGAATCGTCCTTAATGCACAAGTTTAAATATACATTTTAAACTAGTACAAGTTCATCATTCAATTATACAAATACAACAAGGTGTGAGCCCAAATTTGGCTCACAATCTAAAGGAAATTCGTCAGGTTCGTCAGCTTTCAAAGCCTGGGAAGTTGCAAGCTACAGGAGTTCCACGGCCCCAAGAAAAGAACGAATTTCCCAAATCCACATCATCAAAAAGTTCAGGTCGCCGATCGCACGCGCCGTACGAAAAGCGAACACCACTGCAGATTTTAGATCCCACTCAAGCGCCGCTCAGACGTCTGGTATTGGTCCCTCAAAAAACGGAAAACCCAACCGAAACACACCCCCAGGGCGGTACCTTGCATATTGGATGTCGCTATTCGTCAATACCATGGCAACCAAATTTAAAAGACATCCCTTGAAGGGCTGGACAAAATCCATGTAACCCCTATGACGCATGAGCATGCGCAGGAAAATTTCCGGGACAATTTTGGAACTTCAAAGGAAAATCATTCTACCCAGTATTGCCTAAGAGACAACACCTGCCCCAAAAGCAGCCTGCCTTCTTGTGGTCATATGAAATATAAAGTTTACTGTGCAGAACAGACTTTGTAAACGTGTCAAGTTTAATAGACACAGGTCAGAATCCTTTCGGTGTGCCCTCACTGGAAGTATCATCGCCAATGATCAAGTGGCGGAGGACCCCCGATTTCAATTTCTTCAACAGCGCAACATTACAAGAAAATCTAAGGTTAGTTAATATGAATCCATGTGAGGTCCTGGTACTAAGAACAGGATTTATTAACAAAAATTGATTTTTGAATAAATACGTTTAATTAAAGGTCAAACATCTGCCTTTAATTTTCTTGTAAAATACCTGATATTCCTTTATAGAGGTCAGGGCTGAGTTAATTGGAATTGGGGATTAAACCTCTAAATTTGGAAAATTTCTCAAGTTAAGGGTTTAGCTGGAAGGGTGTTTTAAAGTATTAGAGATTAATAACCAATCATTTAAAACACATTCACAGAACAGGAGTAAGCGCATTATTTTGCTTACAAATTGGTAGAGGCAAAACAATAACGTTTACACACGGGTCTTACTTAGATTGAGATTCCAAACAGGTTGAGGTAAATTAATTTTTATCTACAATCACAAATGCATAGAAAGATAAAAGTAGGGTTTGAGCAGCATTTTAGTTATAATCAGAATGTCAATTGTCTTACCTTCTTCTCGCTTCGATGCATTGGGTTTCCACAGTTTGAGCTATTTTCTCTAAAGAATGTATGACGTTCAACAGGTTATCATTTCGGGAAACAAGCTTCGATTTGTTCTTATTTCTTGACTTTTTTGCAGTGAAGGGATTTCTTTTAGAGTCTCCAATGCCTAAAAATATGGCAGAAAATTAACTATTTCCATTTGAAGAGATGCGAAGAATTACAATTTCATTAAACGATGACTACGTAAAAAAGAATTTTATGAGCACAAAAATGTGCTCAATTTTAGGAAAATGTGCAGAGAAACACAATTAAAATGGCGGAGAAAGACTGGTAACATACTTCACACTTTTAATATTTGAGCAGACCTTTACTTAGGAAAAATTTGACAGCCATAAATTCGAATGGCATTCTGTGCACAAAATTGTGCAAAAAAATTATCCAAAAATTGATTAATATTTATTAAGTACTTAGGTAATACTTGATACACAAAATTGTTTTACAATCCCACGACTCGTTTTTATAGCAGAATATTTTTTGGAAAAGTTTATTATCTACGAATAGGACAAATAATGCGTACAATGCGCTCAAATTTCAGACAAAATTTAGTAGAAAGAAAATATGAAAACTAGAAAAAATTGCCGATAAGGTCATGCACATGGGGTCACAGTTTCTTAAAAAAAATTGCTAAATGAGGCTGGTCAATTGTACCAGAAAGTGGCTTCTTCCCCCAAAAAATTTAAAAACGGGTCCAAAAATTTAAAAATGGGTCCATTTACCTTGAAATGAATTTGAAAGAGGGGCGTTCATAACCAAATCGTGGAGGAAATCACGTTCTCGACCGCTACCTCGAGGTGGCACAGTATCTTTCTTCAGTGAGTCGATTGAGATCGAAGACAGAAACTTCTTGTCACAACAAAGATTGTAAACGGTAATGCTGTGGTTACGAGGGGAGGAACAACTCGGTTTAATCAGAGCTCTAAGAGCCTCATCTGCATCAACTGAACCGTAGCAAGAATCTTCAAATTCTTCAGATACAGAATTCACCTCGCCAGGATCCTGAGAAGTACCGTTTTCATCGTCGGATGGGTGTTCAGAAACGTCATCTTCCGACATGAAATCCTCATTGGATTCTGACATTTCCGAGAGGGATTCACGTCTATCAGAAGGTTGAGATCGTATTGCACTGTTAGCAGACTCAAATGTTTGCTGCCCAACACCAGAACTGGCTCCCATATTTATTTGATTTCCTGACGACGCCACAAAATCAACAGCTGCTGACGAGCTAGAAGAAACGTTTACTCCTGTGAAACCATCATTACAACTTTCCAAAATGCAATCGTCTGTACTTGATCCCTTATCACACACTCCCGTTCGCCTCTCTAATGGTCGATAACTGTCCACAACAGAGTACCTCTTAATCACATCATCATCGTTAGGATACTTCAAAATAATTTCATCGTCCGACTTTGGTTCATATTTCATTGCGTAGCGAGACACTATTTCAATGGCTTCTGGGTGATTAATTGTTATTTCTGACTCATCCTGTCTTTTTTCTGATAGATCAGTGGAATATCTCCTGGTCAAGTCTTCTTCTTCAACTTCAGAATTAACATAAACTTTTCCAACTTGAGTTGAATCTCGGAGGCCCTCCACAATCATATCTGAAAACAAAGCATACCATATCAGATCAATAATATCAGAAAATAGATGAAGAACTCATCAACTGTAATGAGCTCAAGAGCACACCCGCACATAACTCCCAATCTAAGACATATTTTTGAGACTTCCTATCAAAACTTGTCAAACGCAACTTGCAATTAGTGTCATCCTAGTAGTGCAATAACCAATCAAGAACGAAGTACTATTTCGTGTTTTTAACTTCAGAATATAGGTGGAGAAATGACAAAATCATACAATCCCTGTCCATTACTAAGGTTGATTGATTGGCGACGTCGCTGATGACAACTAATCAGTGAAGACAACTGAACATTCGTTTTCTTCACTTTATGAGATAATTAGTAAGGATTTTGAAAAAGTACCAGTCATGAAATTTGAACACTTTGAGTGCAAAGAAATTGTTAACTACCAATTTTATGGTAAAAAATAAAACTCTAATTTACTTTCTAGCCTACAATAGAACTAGACTTTGGATTTTTGGCTTTTGTTTTCAGTTTTTATAGATTTTAATAAAATTTAAGAACACTTTTCAGCATAATTTTATTCTGAAATCGTTGATAAAATTCTTTTAATTTAAATTCTGTTAAAAATATGAATTTAATTATTTTTAGTAGTTTTTAGCAATTTTTAGCGGTTTTTGAGCATATTTTTTGAAATTTCAGCAATTTAACGTGCTCAAAAAGCGCTGGCCGACGAAAACTCATCCTTTTATTGGAAAAGTTTGATTTTTCCTCCCACAATGACGGGATTTTCATCTCAATCCTAGGAAGAGTTACCGTCTGGAATGACATACCTATATATATATATATATATATATATATATATATATATAGACCCATATATATATTTACCTAGAGAGCTGGGAGAGGTATCATTTTGCAGCTTTTTTTATGCTCTTTCCAGTGATATACAACAGGACATAGGTTCTAATAACAAAAATTTTGTCAAAATACAAATTAAAATTTTGATTTATTTTTTTTCCAAAAAGTACATCATTTAAAATTGTCAAAATATTCCTATAAATACTTAGTACTGTTGTAAACAATGTCACAAAATATAAATATGGGATGATGATGGGTTCATTGTTAAAAAAATATATTCCTGACACTAGTTTTCCACTAATAGCCCGGTTTTGACTAAATAATAAACATATTACGTACTTTTACCAAAGAGGTGAGCTATTTAATTAAATATATAACGGAATACTATGTATAAAGGTAAAAAAACATCAGAAATATCCATTCAAAATACTATCTTGTTAAAACAAAACCAATAACCATAGATATACTCCAATAAAAATTAAGTTATTTAGGTTGTTTACTTTAATTTTATACAATTTAAACCAAGTTAAACAAAGCCTATTAATTAGTAAAACAATAATCTTGAACATTTCTATAACAATAAATTTGAAAAAGGTATGAAATAGTCTACTTAAATAGTTATGTATTAATTCTGGTACAAACGGATTAATCAAAATTTACATAATATTGTACATATTTATGATGATGAAGTAGGTATACGAGTTGGTAACTAAATGTAGCTAAGAGTAAAAAAGTTTAAAAAAGTAAATCTAGCTGAAAGGGATCTTAGCGAAAACCCAACTGGCTTTTACAAAATGTAATTCCGTAAACTGAGATAATGTTTAGGGAAACTGCTGTCAACTCAAAACTTAATTTTTCCTCAGGTTAGTGTTAATCTAGATAGTTGTTTAAACATTATCGTTAGTACTGCACCGATTGTGTTACATTTACTCGTATACCTAATCATCATCATAAATATGTAAAATATTATGTAAATTTTGATTAATCTGACATTGTTTACAACAGTACTAAGTATTTATAGGAATATTTTGACAATTTTAAATGATGTACTTTTTGGAAAAAAAATAAATCAAAATTTTAATTTGTATTTTGACAAAATTTTTGTTATTAGAACCTATGTCCTGTTGTATATCACTGGAAAGAGCATAAAAACAGCTGCAAAATGATACCTCTCTAGCTCAATTAGGACAGTTCCTAGAGCGAATAGTATAAAATCCGTTCATGGTTTTTTGGCAAGATTTTGTAAGTTTTACATAGCCATATTTAAGAAACGGTTTGAGATAAAAATTTAAAATTTGGTATTTTTCTTAGTCTCAACACCTACTATGAGTATACCAATTTTGAGCAAAATCTAAAATGGTGAGGTAAAATTTAAATTTAAAGTGTGTTGATTTGACATGGAATGACCCGTGCATACACACAAACATTCCTGCTCTATAGGCTACCACTCTGTTTCTGTCATTTCATTCTGTTTACACCAACAAACAACTGAGTTTTATAACATTTTCTATTGATTTCCACTCGTTTCCGGATTTTTATTTGTTTCCTAATTACCGTTGTCTACCCATGTTGATTGGAGAGAAAACAGAAAGTCAACACGGGAAAAGATACAGAATAAGTCGCCCAAGATACCTAACAGTTATCACAGTGGGATACTAGATAGACACCATGCTGGAAATCAGTCAGTTAAAACAGCTCGTGAGACTGCAACAGAGAAGTAATCATGGACACTATAATATCGACTTTGATGGACAACATTTGAGCTGATCTGTAGAGGAAGAAGCTCAAGATGTAACGTCACCAGTGTGCAGTAGGTAATTTTAGAAACAAAGTAAATATTCAGGATTTCGCCCAAACTATTTCAGTTTTTCCATCAGTTATGAACACGAAAAACACATCTGGGATAAAATTGATGGATTAAGACCCATGAGTACCACCCATTGCTCGTCTGCTCGGGAAACCCCCACCCCTTAATTTTCGTACAGCAAGGTTCACTAGACTGCCTGAACCCGCTTGCATCATGTGCTTCTCGCATACCAGTTTCCTGGGAGGTGAGTTTGTTTCACATTTTTGTTATTCTCTATCTTTTTGTTGCGTTTTGATGAATTCCTTAGGGTGCGTTACTTTTCATGAATGTGTTAACAAAGAACTGGTTCAAAATGGTACGATACTAACAACGATGCTCTCAATTTGGATAGCCTGCTGATCCATTTCCTTAGACACACACTTGGCTTCGCCACTTCTCCCTCTCTAACGGGTCGAGAAGCTCTCATTCTAGACACTGAACCACTTTTAGTAGAATTTTAAATTAGAAATAACTTGGTTTTTGAATTTTACTAACTGATTGGGTATTTTTAAATCAACCGCACTAAACTTGCAAGAAAATCAAAACGGTTCTGTGTGAAAACTTCACTGAGTGTTTCTCCTTCTTGTGCCCAGCATGAAAACCATGTATTGGTGGCAGTGTCAAAATATCACCTTCAGCAGCCTTGCAGTGATTCCAGTCCAGGCACTTATATTTCTCAGCCCGGAAAGCTGCTTCTGGCTGTACACGTGCTCTCCCGTACTGGGGGTGTCTAACGACACTACACGTGTGGCATACGTGCGGACCCAGGCCCTAGGGCAACCGTGACCTCCCTACATGTGCTGCAATCATGCAGGACGGGGTTAAGCGGTAGGTGCAGAGTCCTCTTCTTGTGCCGGGCCAGCGACCATTCTTGGCCTTTAAGGGCTGTGCTCATACTGGTACCGTGGGCGGGTGGAGCCCCAGGCTATCAGCTCTTCCAGCGTGCCTCGCTGGACTGGGGAGCTGGTCCAGCCTGCCACCCATTTGAGGATGGTTTCGTGGGGGGAGTATGTATGAGTACTATCCAGGGGGGCGGCAGCTAGAAAGTAGGCCTTGCTGGGGTGTGTGCCCCCTTCAAGGTGGAGTTCCACTGGCCTCAACCAGGGGGAATGCGCTAACAGGCCCCTTTCACACCAAACGAATCCAAATCAATCTGGATCACTCCGAATTAAGTTGAATCTGATTCGTCATCTCCTCGCTTTCACACCAGCTGAATCAACCTGAATCTATAAAAATCATTTCATCTTCTTCTTGTATTCCTTCTTTTAGTTGCTTTTGAGCTATCATCATGGACGCAGTTGTTTTAAATGCAATAGTGTTTCGTAGGAGGCAACGGCGGAAACAGAAAACAAGAAAAGTGTGGATAGGTACATCACATAAATAGGAAAAGGCCGGATTTTGGTATGTTTCATCATTTACATCCTGACCTACAAAATAATGAGAAGAAATTCTATGACTTCTTCCGAATGAGTGAGGAATTGTTCGTTATACTGCTGGATTTGGTGGGACCTGTGGACGCACTATTTTCTTTTACTTTTAAAATTAATAATTCCACATCCATCTCGTACGGTTGTTGATTCAAGACTGACCGGACGAGGAATCCAACCGGTTGAATCAAGTGCGACCTCGAATCAATACTGATTGAACCTGATTCGTCCGGTCTGAAGGTGGGAGAAGAGTCCCTTCATATTTAAACGGAGCGCTCGAAGCCGAATCTTGGTCAATCAGATTCAACTTGATTCGGAGTGATCCAGATTGATTTGGATTCGTTTGGTGTGAAAGGGGCCTAAGGTCTATGCGATTTCCGATGACGAACTGACGTGCTCGTCAAAGTACGGATATGAAATGAAAAGTTCCAGTCACACAGCATGATTGCATGAGAAAATTTTCACAAATTCTCGTACTATATTATGTTAAATTGTTTTGGAAATAATTGGTCAGGACTTTGAGTGAAAAGGAATGGTGAACCACCAATTTTAGGAGGGGGCGGCAGCTAGAAAGTAGGCCTTGCTGGGGTGTGTGCCCCCTTCAAGTTGGAGTTCCACTGGCCTCAACCAGGGGGAATGCGCTAACAGGCCCTAAGGCCCCTTTCACACCAAACGAATCCGAATCAATCTGGATCGCTCCGGAAATAAGATTTTGAACCTTTTTTACATTTTTATTGATTTTGCAGCAAATTTTAATTAAATTCAAGTAAATTTTTCAGCATAATTTTATGCATGAATTTTTTTTTAATGTTTCTATTTTATTGTTGATAAACTTCTTTTGACTAAAATTCATAAATGAATAAATTCAACGATTTTAAGTGTTTTTTTTTTTTTTTTAAATCACATGTTATGGAATGTGATTATTTTATGTTCTCAAAAAATGCTGGCCAACGAACTCATCCTATCGTTTAGAAAGCTCGATTTGTTGGCGCAAGAACGGAATTTTTATCTCAATCCTAAGGAGAGTTATTGTCTGGAAGGATATATGAAAAAGCGTTCAGCTCTAGGATTTGATTCAGGATGCCTTAAATCGGATTTCAATTAAAAATATTTACTAAAATTTATATTTTAATATTTTTGGAGAAATTGCTGCAATACCTTCATTTTCTATAAAAATTCTGTATGACTAGGCATTGTGCCACTACTCAAACTGCATTGGCTGGCTTTGATCAGGACTAGCATGGTGTGGGTTGGGTGGGGCCAGCCCCACCCACGGCTTTCTGGGAGGCCCTCTGAAACATCCACATGCACGGCTTTTGCTGATTAGGTTATGCGGGAGGAGGCCAGGTGGCACAGTGTGGAAGCTGCTATAGAGGAGCATTGACCAAACATAACATTTCAGCAGTCTATGCCGTATGCTTATCGCTAAGTAAAGCCCGCAGTTTAAGAAAACTTAGTCTTGCCTGTGCTATCCAACTTCGTATTTCTATTTGAGGGTCCCACTTCTCATTTACCAACATTCCAAGATACCTAGAGTTTGAAACTCGGCCAATACCCAGACCATTCAACAATAAACGAGAACTAAGGTGAGAATTTCTGCTCATTATCATGAACTTGGTCTTACTTGTATTGATCCTCAATCCAAAACCAACCCCATGGGCCCTGAGTGTTTAGCTTTCCAGAATTCACTGGCAGGCGCTAGTAGCTAGTTCAGTGCCCGTCATCTGGCAGCCTACTGTGCTTAACTGTGTGAACTAGGCTTAACATTAATTAAAATCGAGCAGTGAACAGGTATACCTAAATCCTTAGACGACTCCTCATTGTCTGGTAAGAAATCCATGGTGTAAAGACCAAGATATTCTTCACTTCTTGAGCCTGTAATCAGATTAGTTGGATAAGTAGTTTACATCACTAAGGGCCGGTTTATCAATTATCTAAATTAACCGCAGGATGGCTATACCGAGTACAGCGCTATACTCCAGATAAAGAATGTGAGTCGTTTATCAATGCCGAAATACCTAGCAGATAAAATTATCCCTAAGATAAATTCTGTCTGGCAGATAGCGCCGTTAGCATCCTCATTGGTGTCCGTAGGCGACAAAATTAGGGCGATTTACACATGGAGCTACCACAGAGTATAGTAGGAGCTACATTTTCTTCATGGATTGACTATTAAAAAAGCCGGGTCTGACGTCCACAACACAACAGTATCATCATGCTATCAAGCTTGGCAAATAAGAAACCACCACATTTTTGCCATTTGCTTTATTTCTAGAGAGAGAAATACATATACGAATTGCGATATTGCAACCTGAATTATTATGAATGCATTATTGTGATCAGTAAGTTGTGGACTTAATTTCATCTTCGATCTGTGTTATAAAGTAAAGAACGGTATCTTTGTCCAACCAAAACCTCAATAAAAAACGTACTCGTTCCATTTTAGTAGGTGGTCTAAACGGTCTGTATACAGTCGAAAAGACATTCAAGGAATTATGCTGCGATAGAATCTTCGCCGTTGCTGCTGTTTGAAGACAAATCCCCAGATATATCCATTGGAAGGTACAAAAATAAAGACAATCAAACTTGATTCAAATAAGATTTTTGTAAATGAATAAACTTGTTTGAGGTTAGAAAGCTCTAGATATCTCATTAACCTCCAGTTATGATAGTTATCCAGCCATTCAGGGACCAGATAAATTAAAACGCCAGATAAGGTTTAACTAGGGATGGATAAACACCCCATATTGTGTTATCTGGAGGGTAACGCTATCCCTCAGAAAAATCTCTCTTATCCATAGGGTAAATGTGATCGATAAGCCGGCCCTACGAACAAAAAATGGAATACCAACTCTAGTTAGTAGGTGTACTGTATTTAGTATACTATGACCTGGGAACCATTAAAATTCAGTTAAACTACAACTGCTTTAAGAGTGGAAAAATCATCTTTCAAGTTTCCCTACGTAAATAAATATTTTGATTCAATTTTACCTCAAACATTTTATGAAAGTATATTTAGAACTTTACACCAATTCTTTATTTAGATAGTTTAAATTGTTTAAAACTTTCCTCCGTTAATTTTTTAAATTTTCCTCCGATGTTTCTCCCCTGGACCTAGGACATCTTCAGGAAGATGATAAAAAAAAACAAATTTTAAATTGTGAAATCCCTAACAATATTTATCTTTATTTAGTTGATAAAATCATTTTTAGGATTTGGTATTTGAAATTGACTGAATATTTCGCTCAGTCATATTTTACTAAATATATAACAAGAAGTGAAAAAACTGCAAATCATTACAAAAAGGTTTTATTTTTATAAGTTACCGACCTACTGAAAGAAAATTAATGAAATCAAATAAAACTCTTACCTACACTTCATTAGCTTATCTATGGGTGAGATAAACTAAATTTCGTGAATAGAGAATTCCATTGGAATTAAATCAACTGATATGATCGTCTTAGTTAATGAGGGGATTTTTACAGTGTCCTCACCGGTTTTCGTTCACTCTCCTGTTGATGTTCTTTTTGCTTACCAAAGTTGTAGCTCTTAAGGAGAGAGAACACATTAACCTACAGTGACTCAAGAGACCACTCTTTTATGTTCACAATAGAATAATCTTTCATAATGATTATTATCATAATAATAGTAGAATAACATGATTATATGGCAGGGTATTCGAGAGATGTCACAAGTGTGCAGATGCTTCTTCACAAGTCTGCTTAACCCAGAGTAAAAGGTCCCAGTTTCAAAAAATAGCTATAAAAATCTCACCATTAGCATCAATAATCGCATATTCGTCGTTTATTTGTTTTATTTTTATTTTTATTTTTATTTTTTCAAATACTTTTGCGTAATAAAGTGTTTTTATACTATTTAGTAATAGAGAATATTATTCTCCTATTATTATTTAGATGGAACATACCTGGCAGGTGAAGAGTTGGTAAAGCCCCGGGTATGAGCTCTTCAGAATCACTTTCATGACAACCTTGTTCAAAATGTGAATCACAAATTCCGTAGACCTTCTGCAATCCTTCCAACTCTTGTTCAACGAGTGACCCATCACCAATTCGCTCAAGCCACAGGCGACATTGCTGAAATCAACCAAGGAAACTATTACCTACCAAGGAAAGACAACAGAGATCTTAAAATGGTTGTGTAGAACGGCATCGAAGAGTAACGGCGTAGAAAACAGGTGAAATACAAACATTTATGACGATAAACAACAGTGTCGAACGATATCGGCGTATAAAAAACAGAATTATATATGGTAGTGCATACCTCTGTCGAAAAACAAGAGCGCTTAATCACACAGAAAATTTTCCCCTGTATTCGACTCCGTTCTATGCTGCGTAACTGCGCGAAAAATGTAAGACACATAATCTCCAAGTCTGTAAAGGCGTTGACAAGCAGCCGCGTCAAAATGGACACTATAAAACCTTCTTTCATCGTCGGGCGCAAGCGTTTGGAAATTTTTTGTCAATTTTTGCAGTTTCCTACGTTATTTTTCTACTTTCAGCGAATCTTAGAGGATATTTACATGAAGGGGGAAGTACTGGGTAACAAATTTATCGACTGAAAGGGGAAGTGAATTGAATATATGGCGAGGAAAGGCGAAAATTGTGAAAAAAACGTGAAAATCGAATGTTTGTCGCGTTTGATCGATTTTTTTTTTTTTTTTTTTTTTTTTTTTTAACTTCTTTGAAATGAACCTCCCTCTTGTCAATCTCGTTTGAAGAGTAGATGTATTGCAGGTTGCCTTCCCAAAGCATCCCTCTGTCTAGGTCCGTATAGTATCCATCCTTCTTCACCTTTTTGACGAGGTTGTTCTTCGACGCCGCTAACCCTCTCATGTTTTATACGCGGTTATTCTTCGTCACGGTTGTGCTACTGAGTTTTCGTTTCCGCTAATTCTGAAAGTTTATACGCTGCTGTTCTTTGACGCCAGTATCTTCCATTTTATATACAGTTATTCTCCAATGCGGTTGAACTCTACACTGAGATATTATTTGAAAAACCTACGTTTTATACGCGGTTATTCATTCAACGTGGCTGTGCCCTCCCGTTAAAATTTAAAATGGTTAAGTCTACGAGATTCTAGAAACTATGAAGTCTATATTTTATTCAGAAGAGTTGTGGGATGAGATCATTATGCTTATCATAAAATATATGTTTATTCTTGAGCTGATAGCTTTCACCAAAATAGGCCTCAGTAGAGCAAAAATGTCAGATTTACTCGGGTAAGGATGATGATATCATAAATTGTACTTGACTTAGGAACAATTAAATCAGGAACTAGTTAGTAATTTTTCTTTGTAAGAACTATTTTAAAACAAGTGTCAGTGGAAATCTTTCATCACTGAAGTCACCCGTACCTAATTCGCGAAATTATCTGTTAATAAAATATACGTTTGGATTTCAATTTTGTTGGAAATAGAGAGGAAAAAACACATTTCGCCTAAAAGGTAAAGAGAGATGACGTAGAATACTTTTGTTTTTAGAAAGAAATTAGTTTTTGAGATCACAAGGCAACGATATCACTAGCCTTCTTGTAAGTACTTACCGACATACCTTTGTTACATGTCACTTTTTCGTTGCACTGTTAGATGACCATTTTCGACAATAAGGTCTCCATAAAATGTATTCTACGTTTAAATCTTGGTAATTATAAAGGTTCATTATTGAAAATAATAAACCAAAAAGAACAGAGGAAACAGGCGAGGGTTCGAAGCAAACAAGAATATGGAACCATCCAACAAAGTCCAATCACAAGTGATATTCAACTCAAAACCGAATAATTCTTGTTGTGATGCTCTCTATCAACATCTAGCTATATGAAAAAGCACCAGAACCCGCCGCAAGGGCGCTCAGGAGTTCGGAAAATGCGGGAATAAAGGTGGGTTCACATCCATCCTTGCGGTAATGCGGCAATACGTCTGCGGTTGAAAGGGTGCGGAATTGCAGCAGGACGTTCATAACCATCCGATTGTGTTATCATTGTTTGTGTCTTCTATTACCATTGCATTCCCCAAACAGACCTATTTCCTCCAGAATTTTCTCCAACCAAACACACATTTCATGGACATCATAGCTCCATCAACAATGTTGAATAATAAACTCATTAAAAATCATGAGGCCATACAGAAGAAGTTGTTAAGTATGTACATTAAAGCCCAAATCACACAGGACGCGTTATAACACGGCGTTATAGGAACGCGCGTTCCCCCCGATGTTCGGCGATATAGCAACGTCACAGACACCACGCTATTATTGGGCGTTATCAGGGCGCGAGACCGAGTCTTGTCTGTGCTCTCAAAGGGGTAAGCGGTTATCAGCGTCCATAATTTATCTAATCTATAATGATTTCTGACAATGATTCTGATGAGGAAGAAGCTCTACTTCTTCTAGCGCTAGTAGATCACAGGAATAGACGGTATTGGGTGCACCCAATCAATCAAAGGAGGGAAGAGCTTGGGGAATACCACTGTCTATGTCGGGAGTTGCGCTCACACGAAGATCGTTTTGTGAACTATTTCCACATTCATCTTGAATAACAATGGCAGAAGGGCCGAGGACAACGCCCTCAGAGCGCGATATTTTGTAATTTTGTACAACCCGCTTGGCTGACGTCGCGTTACTGAAAGTATCGCTGAGGAGTACCGCCGTGTGTGTGACGGGGGTGATGCAATGTTCCGTCATACTACTGTATCGCGGTAACTCGACGTTACTGGAACGCCTAACGTCGCGTTATAACGCGTCCTGTGTGATCGGGCCTTAAAACTACAAGGGCGACGTTGTTTTGAAATGAGACTGTTGGGTAATTAGTCAGTCCTTTCATCAACTGCATATCCCTAGATAACATTATATTTCTACCCGAACATCTGTGTAGGTTGGCACAATACAATAATCATTTACGCATTGATGCACCATAAGAAGTAGGTACTTAATTAACGTAGGTAATCTGTCCATTTTGTAAGGACAAGTAGTATATCTATACTTCCTCTTCGTTTTGCAAAAGTGTTATCTCTTCTAAAATACCTAATTATTCGAAAAGTAGAAAATTGCCCATCTATAATCAAAGAATGTATCAAAAAACAAATGGAATAGGATCTTTTGGAAGGTAAGTTGATTGTGAGATCGCAAAATCGGTACCTGCACCTAGGTATTTATAACCCAACTCTGCATAACTCCATCTGCATAAAACCGTGTTCAATTTTAGTGTTTCATTTATTTATTATTGTTATTCTTATACACAAACGCTATAGAAATATATATTTTCTATAAATGAAATCAAAATTCGAGGATTTTAAAAATACGGATTCGCACTCGACCACAGCCATAAAGCAAGATAATACAACAACCAACAACAGTTCCTGACGGATGACGTAATTGTGGCGATCCGGTAAAATATCTCATTTTTCAGATGTGGACAGTCCGTCTCAAGAGTACTTGTCCGGCAAGATTCACCCCACTCTTCCGACTGCCAATAGCCAATCAGAAGGCCGAACGCATTTACGGATTGCCGCATTTCCGCAATTCCAGATGGATGTGAACCCAACTTAAAAGAAATGTGTAGCATGTATACTCAACACCAGCCCCAGGGTAACGATAAAGCACGCGATATAACTCGTCACTGGCCCAGAGCAGGGTGTCGTGGCTCGTGAGTATACTTCTCGCTGGGAGCAAAAAGGTTAAATTTTACTTCAGTTAGGATTCTTGATCAGATCAAGGATCCAAAACTTGAATTCGAAAATTGATTTGTTATGGGTATGTAACAACTCTGCCTTACAAATCCGATACCTATTTCAAAATATAACAAGAAATTAATTTATGAAATTTACCCGCCTCCCCTGACCAATAACCCTAGAACGGGGTTGTTGATAACCACTCTTCATATATGAGAACAGTTTTTTGTGCATGTATCCAAATAATAATGATATGAATCAGTCCATCACAGCACAGCGGCTTAAACACTCCATCAAGTTGAGGCCCCTTTATTTTAAAGAGGATTCCACCGATTACCCCGACAGTTAGAGACATCACAACAAGTACATATTTTGCTTCTTTGGAGGCTCCAAACATTAGAAGCTCGAGATAGAGCGTAGCACATAAACAAGGACCTTACCAATTTGCTCTTCTTTTGTTGCCTGTAAGGGACGGTTTTACTTACTATAATAATTTTATTTATTAATATTATTCTCATTTTTGAGCAGTATTGATGGTGCGGTACAAATCGTAAAACAAAAATAGGTGATGCAAGACGTATCAATAAGGGGTAAGTCTAAAGCTGGATTCACATGGAGCAGAACGAGCGCAGAAAGCGGAAGGACGGAAAAACCAGTGGAGGGGGTGGCAGAGTGGGGAAGAGTGTTCACATGAAGCGGTCTCTGTGGTGAACGGAATCATTACCTTCCTACTGAAAGCCTCTCTGATCTGAAACCTCTACTTGCAGTTATCAACATTCCTGTCCACTGCACTTGCGTGGAGCTTGACGGAATGCAGAAACGGTATGAAAATTTCCACCGACGACCACTGTCCGCCCCTTCCGACAACATGTCGGCCACCCTCCTCACTCACTCACTCACTGCTCGGGGTTACCATTGGAAAAGAGTGTCAGGCACCATGAACGGCTTATACTCTCCCTCAAAATGAGGCCCCTTTAAATTAAAAAGGGGATTCCGCCGGTTACCCCGAGTTGGAGTCGTCACCAGCAAACCTTTTGCTTAGATCAGCAAACTTTTTGATTCTTTTCCACTCAATATCTCTGAGCCCGTTCAATGATGTGATGCCCAAATGCCTCCGTTCTGGATCTCCAGTACCGGTCGCATCTGCAAAGAAAGTGCTCTGCGGAATCTTCCTCGAGTCCGCAAGGGCACATAGGTGAGATATTGTTATCTATAATATTTAGCATCCTGCGGAAATCATAATGTCCGGTAAGGATCCCAATCATGATTCTAATAGAATTTCTACTTTTGCTTAGAAGCCAGTGTGCTCGTTTGGGATCGGAAGACGTAACGAGCATTCTGGTTTGTCTATATCTAGCAATTTCCCTGTTCCAGAGAATGTTGAGGTCTTGTGTGACCCAGTTTTTAATTTTTGCTTTACAGGCATTTTTGGAAACGCAGATGGCAGGAGATGGTCCGAGAAACTGTTGTCCCGAGCCAGCCCGCGCTAAGCCATCCGCATTAACATTGCCTACGTAGTTCTCATGACCAGGGATCCATTTTATGGATATTCTGTTGTTGCTAAGAAACAAATTATTAATGTGTTGCTTTGTTTCCCAGACCAGTTTTGAGGTCGTAAGGGGGTTCAGGAGTGCTTTGATGCTGGCCTGACTATCGGTAAAAATGTGAATGTTTTTGTTAAAAGTGTTGTGGTTATGTAGGGTGACCAGACACTTATTGATAGCATATATTTCTGATTGAAATACAGTTGCATATTTATCGAGGCTGTAAGAATGTGCCACTTGGAGGCTGGGAATGAATACACCGGCACCAGAGGAAGATTCAGATTCCCTATCTATCTTAGAACCATCGGTGTAGCAATGTATGGTGTCTGTAGTGTCAACAGGGGTTTGTTGATTGTTCCACTGGCCACCCTCCTCAACTGTTGTCCTAACAGCCAATCAGATTGCGTTTCGTCCTTCCGCTTTCCTTGCTCATTCCATGTGAATCCAGCTTAAGCCTTAGTTCCATCGCTGACTAGCGCTCCTAGCGGCGGACCTTGTTAGTTCGGAGCCCCATAATGTTATGTCCAAATGCCTCCGTTCTGTTCTGGATCTCTTCTAGCAGTCGCATCTGCAATGAAAGTGCTCAGTGGAATCTTCTTCAAGACCGCAAAGGCACGTTGGTAAAATGTTATCGATGATTTGTAGCATCCTACAGAAATCGTACATGACCTTTGAAGGACAGAAGAGTTTCTGCTTTTGTTTAAAAGCTAGGATGTTTGTTTAGTTTCGAATGACGCGTCATGCACTCTTGTCTGTATTTGACGTTTTCTCTATTTCAGAGAATACTTAGATCCTGTGTTTTGTTTTATGATTAAAAGTCATTCTTGGAAACACAGCTAGTATTAGAGGGGCCCAAGAACTTGTCTTGAGCCTGCCCGTGCCCAACGGTCTGCATTAATAGGAAAATAAAAACTGTTATCGCAGCGTTATCAGTTTCAACGATAAGACTGTTGACTCGTTGTCCGCCGAATAAACTAATAGATCAACATACCAGTTTGGTATAGAAAAGTACTTCTACAGTTTAAGATTAGTATAAAGAAAATTTAATACATTTCTATCAGAATATAACAAGGAAAACTCAAGTAACTTAAATCGTTAGAAATACCTTTTTGTTGGCGGTCGGGAACTTGTGTAAGACGCAATCATTTTTACATAAAGGCACACAACACCTCATTTTAAAAAATAATTCACTTAAAAAAAGTTCTTGGAGCTTTTAAATATAAATTTCTATCAAGAAAACATATACTTAAAAATTAAACTTTATAACCGAACACGTAAAAACACCACCAAAAACCAACAAGAACTATCCAGGTTGTTTAGTTATAATGTTGTTAAATGACATGAAACTTAAGATAACGGTTTTCAATGCGTGGAGGAAGTTCGACTAGGTCCAAGAATCTACCAGAACACAGAATCACATAAGGATGCTATTCCAAATAAGGATGCGAGCCTAGCGGCAGTAGAATGAACTAAATAGATCCTGACTCCGACTCTCGTGTCATTGACTCAGTGCGCATGTCCTGAACCAACCGTTTTGAAGAAAATTCAGAGCCGGTAGAATGGGTTCGGAACTGAGTATGAGTTGATTTGTATTCAGGGTGTTCACTATTAATTTGTATTCAATCATTTATGTATCAATTAAAAATATTCTTTCCATTAAATTGACCTTCATCAATTTTTCGGATCAAAAAAGCTGAAAAAATCAGAAAATTGCAAAAAAAAGTCGTGGTATTCACGTGACTACACGGAGTTTTTGTTTTTCTGTGCAGTTAGGACCCCAGAATGTGACTCCAAAGTCAGATCGTGGTCAAGTCTGCGCATTCTCATTGGTTTTCACTTTTTCTACTGATGTGCAACGGCAAAAATGCGCTTTGGCCTGAATAGTTCTTCAGTGTCATACCAGTCAACGAAAACTAGATTTCGTTTCCCGACATCCTGAAACACATTCTGTGAAAATGTGGTAATTATTGGGGCACTTTTCGCAAATTTTACCACGAGCACTAACTCCTTTTTTCGAATTTCAGAAAGATTTTTTTAAATTGGAAATTTAAATGCATTTTTTTTAAATTTTAAATGAATTTTTTTAACATTTTTTATTTATGAGGAACTTTAGGAAACGTTTTGATTTTTTTTTTTTTTTTAAGAGGTCAGGAAAAATGCAATAAATTAATGAAAAATGGGGAACATTTTTTTTTTTAAATTATATTCTTAGTTGAAATGTGTTAATAAACAGCTAAAAATTTATATTTTGCCATTTTCATGCTAATCCCAGCTTTACCAATGAGTCTGTCACCCCTAAATAATTTCTGCCACCTTATAGCATCATTGGTCTCACTGTGCGGCATTCTGAACGGGCCAAGAGGAGAACCATCCTGAACCCCATTTGGAACGTGTGGCACTTCAGTGTGCTTCGATGATTCAGAATGAAGAGACCTTCGTTAAACCAATCATTCATAGTACAAGAATATAAATTTATTTTAATGTTGCAAATAAATTTTTAAAAATGTGATTAATAATGAAAACAAGAAAATCGATAAAAAGCCGAAAATGAGATAAACAATGCGCGGGAAATCGAAGATAAATTCAAATATGGCGGGGCTTATGCTGAAAACATTCTGTGCATATGTCCCGAACCAAAAGTTCTGAAGATAATCCTGAACCTGTTTAACCTGTTTGGAACGGTATGGGATTGTCAGTCCGAACAGCGAACCACAAGTTCAGAACGAGTTCTGTGACCGTCCGAATGGCCAAAAAGGATCGTGTGGCTTAGGTAGAATGGTTAAAAACAGTTCAGAATGGTCTGTCAGAACAAACCTAATGGGGGAATAGGATACCCTTAACTTCGTCATCCAATAGTATTATTCAAAATGGTCATCAAGATATCAAAAAGGTCTCATTTTACCAAACATTTATTGAATTTTTGTAATTTGGTCTTGTTTTCACAGGATAGTAAACCGTGTTATGAATGTGCTTCCAAACGCGCATTATTTAACCAGTTTAGGTATATATATATATTATGAACACATGGCGAAACATTCACTCCCAGGCGTAAACTGGGTGCCTGGAAATATTTAGGCCATACTACCAAATGTAAAAACGATTCGAAAAATAGAAAGCAGTTCTAGAATGTTCTAGCAGTATATATAGAATGAAAAAAAAAAAAAAAAAAAAAAAAAAAACAGAAATTTACATCGTTTTGAAGAGGTAACAAGAATAATAAGAAAACACCTACAAAACTTGGAAACGCGATTTGTTGTTGTATTTGTTTAACCAGCTGTGAAATTGCTGATAAAATTAGGCCCTCTGCTTCCAAATTAAGTTCAGATCCAGCTGGATTGCTGAAGAAGCATTCAGATTTCTTAAAATTCTGTGGGATCCCATTACCCCACTTCACTCTACTTGAATTTGTCAATAATCCATTAGGGACGACAGATAACATTATGGAAGAGCTCATTTTGGTTTATTATTTCGAATAATAAGCCTATGTGATCGTGTAGCAAAAAATTTGTATAACCCCCCCTCAAACTTTGTTACTTTACGTTTCAAGGTGCGTAGAATCCAAATTTAAAATGTCCGTCCGCCGTCCGCTGTTCGCCGTCCGCCGTTCGCCGTCCGGGCCATAAAAGGCCTAAGAATTGACTTAAAAAACCCGTTCTTTCGCACATAGACTCCATTTGGGGTCTAGTTGGTCCTAACGTTTAACCATCCCGATCGCTTTACTCGCATAGATGTTATGGGCCAAAAGCGGGCGAAAAAGTGTCTTTTTCGACCCGCGCACGCCTAGCACGCTTGGCAGGGGGTCACGGTGAGTGGTGAGGGGGGTAGGGGGGAGCGGGGGGGGGGGGGTGTTGTGAGAGGAGGTGCCGGCGCCGCGGCACCTTGTGGTGGGTACGGCGCCGGCGTTCCTTCGAGGCGTGAATATGTTTTTTTCAAGGTCATATTTGTCTGTTAATACCAAAGCTTTTCCTACGCATATTTAATAACATATCCTCTCGACTTTTCGTACGTACTTAGATAATGATATTATTAAGGCAATAACTATTTGAATAGATAGGAGCTCAAATCGAGAAATATAATTATAGAAGTATAGGTTGTGGCAACTCGAAGTAGGAAACGCCGAGGAGTCTGGACGGGCCTTATGACGTACCCTAGCCAACTAAAACTACGATCATACTCAATTGAAAAAATAATAAACCTTTGTGAAATAATTTGCAGCGTTTTTATTCAAGGGATTTCGGTGGAAGAGGATGAAGAAGAATTAACCACCACCAACTACAGCCACACAGTACAGTAGATAGCCAACTCCACATCTGTGAAGGGCCAAGGCACCTAAAGAAGATCCTCCATCACCACCATCATATACAAACATCATTTTGAAATTCTAAAATTTTTTGGTATTGTATTAAACTTATCTTCAATACAGATTGCATTGTTACTTGGTATTTTAATCTTGATCGGATAATGTAAGGTTTTAGTTCGTGTGTCATGTGTTTATTACAGTTAGTTCAAGATTTAGCTTAGTTCGTGTGTCATGTGTTTATTACAGTTAGTTCAAGATTTTACCACCATTTCTATAAGTACTTGAAGTAACTAAATACAACCGGTACTCCATGTAGACCCTTTCGTTGACGGTGACGGATCTTACGACATGAAGTCGCAATTTTTAAAACCAGGTTTGTTGGAGTCTACAGAATACTGTTGGTAAAAATATATTTAACGTAGCTGGGTGAGAGGGGTAAAGTGGAATACTTCATAGGTTTTCCCTTCACAACTTCGAGGGAAACATCCCTGAGTGTATCAACATTTTGATAGTAGTTTACCAAACAAATCATAATAATGCTATAAATTTAGTCGCGTTATCTTCAATAGCTGTGAAATGGAAATTAGATTAGTAAAAGTAATCAAGTATCCCGCTCTACCCGACTATGTCTATAAATAGTTTATCAATTACAGGGATAACTTCCAGGCAAACCTCAGGCAGCTAGCTCGAGTTTACCTCACTCACTGATCAGAGATTCCATTGGAAAAGAGTTTCAGGCACCATAATCGGCTTATACTCTCCCTCAAGAAGAGGCCCCTTTAATATAAAAGAGGATTCCGCCGGTTACCCTGAGTTGGAGTCGTCACAAGCAAATAGTTTGCTTAAATCAGCAAATTTTTTAATTCTTTTCCACTCAATATCTCTAAGGGAAGCACGTTCAATTATATGATGCCCAAATGCCTACGTTCTGGAACTCCAGTACCGGAGTTTACCTCAAGCTATTGATCATATTTGATAGGGCGTTTAAGGCTGTATCACACTTGCATTTTTTCCGCATTTTAAACGCTGAAACGTGAAGAAGGCAAAGTGCGTTTTTTCAAGGTCAGCAGTGAATGTTGAAGAGGAATAACTGCAAAAACAGCGCATTCTGCCGGAATGCAATTTTATAAAGCCTGTCAGGTTAGGGCTTGAAATATTGAAGTAACGTTTGACGTGCCTAGTGTTTTCAAACAGTGTCTTGACAACTCTTGTTCTTCCAAAGAATACTATGAAGACGCACAATAATAATAACAATAACGTGATAATGAAAAAAAAACTGTTCCCGCTAGGGATGTGGTCAAGAACGAAAAATGATTATTCGATTTTAAATTATATTTATATAAGAAGACAGGTACCTATGTAATTTGAACTCAACAGAGAAGCAAGAGCGCACGGCAATAATCCTCAAACAAAAAACTTCACTTCTACAGTTCATTAACCTGATTCGGCATTTGTTTAGTGCAGTCTCTTTAGTGACCGGAGGGTAGTGAGGGAGGGGTGCTGTTACCTACTTAACGTCATGCGAGATGAGGCATTGGCGCGCGACCAAACAAAAACGTAATAAAAATAGAAGTTCGGCACTAAGAAAATAAGAAAACTTCGGCAAGGAACTAGGATCAATATTTTTGGCCCAGGAGAACTGGAACTGGGATGAAAACGGGAAGGTACAACGCGGTTTCCCAGTGAAACGTTACCTCCCCAAGGGTTATGTTTAGCATTTTTCTTGCGTCAAGGTAAAAATTAGAACGTGTTCTAATTTTCCCAAGTGAGTTTAAAAACGCTCCGCCTGGATGTGCAATTTTCGAAAAAGCTGAACTTGGAAAAAAGCACTTTTAGCGAATTTTTGAAGAAAATTAAGCTATTGCTCTCGCCTCAAAATTTGTAGAATCTGAATTTTTGAAAAAATTTTATGCAGAAATCCGTTTTAGGCTATTCTGAATCATATTCTGAAGTTTAACGCATTTTTTTATGTATGTATATATGTATATATGTATGTATGTATATATGTATGTATGTATGTGTCATTCCAGACGATAACTGTCCGTAGAATTGTGCTAGAAACTTTAAACAAATTTTAAAATGTTAAGGACACAAAACGAAAGTTCAAGTTCGTTGGCCAGCATGATCGGATTACATCTTCGGGTTGAAATTTTCAAAAATGTAGTCAAAAATTTCAAAATAGCCCGTTTTTGCGATTTGTTGTGCGAAATTATTTTTTCAGCATACTAACATGTGGTATATTCGGAATCAGCGTAAATTTTCCTATAAGAATATGTATCAAGTTTTCAAAAATTTCAAAGTTGAAAAATCAGTCAAAAATCGAAATAATGCCGTTCGCTAGTTGTAAAAATCGGTAATATTTGCATGAAACATTGTCCAAATTCAGATTGAACTACTCTTATGGAAGTATCCCTGTATAACCAATCCTAGAACCATGCTGTTTAAAACGTAGGTAGTAGGTGCTTTAAAAAAAAAAAAATAAATAAATGTAATCACAACTGATGAGTTTACTCTGTGCATGTGTTAATAATTTGATTCCATGTTTGTCTATCAAAATCATAAACTAAAATTTCTCAACACGATCAATAGCGACTGAAATGTCTAAGATTTCTTCAAAAATTCGCTCATGGGGTCATGCTGCATGACTGGACTTTTTTTCTTCTTCTTCACGTTTAGGCATTAAAAACGCAGAAAAAATGCGGAAAAAATGCTAGTGTGATACGGCCTTTATTGAGAGCGAGATTTGGAGTAGTGTAGTCACGTTAGTGCGACTTTTCAATCGTTTCATTCAATTTATTGTACAACGATTCCCTATTCGTACAGTACGACTCAGTGGTTAGCCTCTGGTTTGCTTGCGCCAGAAAAACCTCTTTTTGTACAACAACTAAGCTGAACGACTCAAACGGAGGTGTTAATGCTGGGCAACTTTCTGTTGGCATACCTCAGACTGAGGAAATTTAAGGCCCAGTTGATAGAGGATGCAGGGTTGGAGTTGTAGGCATGATTAGGTATTGGAAAAAAAGAAGAGAACTTAGTCTAGGATTATTATTATCAATTAAAAATATTATGTGTGCACAACAAATTAAAAAATAACTGTAGCATTATACATAGGATTGTACATTATTTTCAGAAGAAAATTAGGGGTAGATTTATTTTATTTTGTATTAGAATTATGAAGTAAATATTGCTGATCATTGTAATTGGAACTTTTATTGTATGGTTTTTAACCTGAAACAAAAAAAATTATTTGATTTGATTTGATTTGACTCAAACGGAAAATGCAAAAACTCCCTAGTTACATCATTCCATTAGCGTTCAGTTCTGTATTCTGCTAAAATGTCGAAATGCTCGAAGCAGAGTCCGTTATGGGCTTTCTTTTTTCCAGAAAGACAAAAATGTGAAGATTGTGACAACGTATATGACTGATCGCGGACGTTAATATTTCTCTAGTGCATAACCACGGCATTATCACGGTTAAACTCAAATTATTCAGAAAAAATTAGAATCGCCACGTTTTTCACATTTTTTAATGATGAACCATTGAAATGAAAGAAAATGGGAATTTTTTTTGAAATATGGAGAAAAAAATTGGTGTAGAATTGATTAAGAAAAAAAAAAAAATCCAATTCCAAACTCTTGGAACATGCACTAGTTAGTGCTGTTTAATGTAGCTTCAAATGCGATTTTATCAAGAAATTGTGCTGTTGAGAAATTTTAGTCGTGAGTTTAAAAGTTAAACTTGATTTCAGCTGAAGATGATGGCAATTGGGAAGCTGATAAGAGTGATTTGGACTCTCACAACAACACCGCGTTCGTATACAACCCAAATTTGTCTCTCGCCCTTGAACAGCAGAGGTCCAAGCTCCCGATTCACAGAAACAGGAATGATATACTATATCTGCTCGAAAAGTTCCAAACTCTTGTCCTTGTCGGAGAGACAGGATGTGGGAAAAGTACTCAAGTCCCTCAGGTGAGTGTAGATTAATGCATTTCTTACATCTTAACGGCCTTCCTAAGTCAAAAAATCGGTTGACCTAAAAATTTTACTTTTTGATGCCTTCTATTAAGTTCTAGGTTTTGTACAGATCAACGTCATATACAACACTATGGGGTTTTGAAAACCAAAGGGGTCCTAAATGCAAAAAAATAAGAGACGGCTCACTGAGCGCTAGATGTTTAATCCTCCTACTTGAAATCACACTAAAATTTGAAGTGACTGCAAATTTTTCAACCTGTATCTCTAAACCTATCCTTCTTCTCTTTGAGTATAACTAATATGGAAGGCTATTGCTCTTATTTCAACGCTGTTTTCTTGTCAATTGATACATTGCCGCTGGCGACGCGCTATTCCATGAAATGACGCTTCTCGCCACGCACCTGCTTGAAGTACGCAATAAGGCGTAACAGATATTAGTTAGAAATTGAATCACAAAACATCCCGCCTCGAACAGTTTGAGTAAGTACATTCGAATACGATTCATAGAAAACTATAATAGGGACCACAGAATTACCTAACGATCGTATTACTAACGATTTATCTCATATGACATCAGCTGATCGTTGTTTGGCCATCTTGAAAGTAGCGTCGTTTGCATAGTCCATCGTGACAAAAATCGGCATCTATGGTTTGACTACTCAGTCAAAAACAAAATTCCACCTCGTTATTGTAATCACTACTTGTGACCGTACTTGCCAGAGGTCAAATCTGAGTTTATATTTTTCTCCACATTATGCTGAACAAAATCGTTTTTTAGGATTTTTTTCTTTCATTTTCAGATCAAAATTTATGCTTTTTTTGTGTGAAAAAAGCGGGCTCAAAAATTGCAAATTTTCATCAGATTTTCAGCAGACTTGCAAAACTGCAGTTTTTCCTAAATACAAGGGAAAATGTAGAGAGTTCAAGTTTTGATGTTTATTGGGGAAAGAGAGATAGTTTTGGAACCCAAAAAAAATTACAAAAAACTCGGCCCTTCAGGCCTCGCCCTCTTGGAACCTTCGGTTGCTTTCCACTTTGGGCCTTCGGCTAAAATGCTAAAACATGGAACATGCTTTCTTCCCGCTATTTCGGGAATATTTCATTTCGTTTTCTTATAGTTATGATGTTGCCAAACTAATTAGCCTGCCACCAAGCGGCACAACTATAATAAAGATTACCACCTCAACCAAGTGACAACAAAACAAGGCTTACAAGCGGCACAATAATATTGTTTACTAACCATTTATAACATCGCATTATTGGATTAATATCTTGTAAATAAATTTAAAACTACGACATAAATATTTTACTGATAGAAATTAGCAGGAAGTACCTACGTAGGTAATTTTCTGTTATGGTGCGTGTCTAAAATTACTATAACCAAGATTAACTTCCCAACCAAGTGACAACAAAACAAGCGGTATTGTTTACTATATCAATTTATAACATAAATAAATATAAAACTAAGTACGGCATTAATAGAAGAACGAGTACGAATAAAATGCGTGATAAATCGAGAGCTTTCCAACGAATGGAGAACGATTTTTGTCTGGTGAAAAATAGAGAAGTTTCATTTCCCCAGCAACGGCTTGGTTGTACGTGAAAATTAAAAGAAAAAATTTCGTGACACAGCCGCGTAACGTTTTTCGCTAGGTTACTCCAAGGTTTTGTGATTACTCCATAACTTTTTCAGGCAGTTAAGGCCGTATAACACTTGCATTTTTTTCGCATTTTAAACGCTGAAACGTGAAGAAGGCAAAGTGCGTTTTTTCAAGGTTCACAGTGAATGTTGAGGAGGAATAACTGCAAAAACAGCGCATTCTGGCGGAATGCAATTTTATTAAGCCTGTCAGGTTAGGGCTTGAAATATTGAAGTAACTTTTGACGTGCCTAGTGTTTTCAAACAGTGTCTTGACAACTCTTGTTCTTAATAATAAAAAAACTGTTCCCACTAGGGACGTGGTCAAGAACGAAAAATGATTATTCGATTTTAAATTATATTTATATAAGAAGACAGGTATGTAATTTGAACTCAACAGAGAAGCAAGAGTGCACGGAAATAATCCTCAAACAACAAACTTCACTTCTACAGTTCATTCACCTGATTCGGCATTTGTTTAGTGGTCTCTTTAGTGACTGGAGGGGTGCTGTTACCTACTTAACGTCATGCGAGGTGAGGCATTGGCGCGCGACCAAACAAAAACGTAATAAAAATAGAAGTTCGGTACTGAAATAAGAATAACAAGAAAAGAAGTTCGGCACTAAGAAAATAAGAAAACTTCGGCAAGGAACTAGGAACAATATTTTTGGCACAGGAGAACTGGAACTGGGATGAAAACGGGAAGGTACAACGCGGTTTCCCAGTGAAACGTTACCTCCCCAAGGGTTATGTTTAGCATTTTTCTTGCGTCAAGGTAAAAACTAGAACGTGTTCTAATTTTACCAAGTGAGTTTAAAAACGCTCCACCAGGATGCGCAATAGTTGAAAAGAGCTGACCTTGGAAAAAAGCACTTCTTCTTCTTCACGTTTAGGCATTAAAAACACAGAAAAAATGCTAGTGTGATACGGCCTTTAGCTCAATGCTAAAGCATATTCCATGCTAATATTTCGTGACACATCGCCGTCTCCCAAAAAACGTGACACTTTTCGCCAGTTAGCTCAAGGCTAAAGCATGTTCCATGCTAAAAGTCATTTTTTGACCCAATCTTCATTTTTTTTTTTCGTTCTCCTTGAAAATAGCCTTGGCAAGTTGAGCTCCCTTTTCCCTTGCACGGTCACATTTACATACTTGAAACTTATTCAACTATAGAACAATTTTTGAATGAGTTATAGATTGTGATGAAAATAGTCTTGGTTTTTCAGTACCTGCTGGAAGCTGGTTGGTGTGAAGGGGGTAAGGTTGTTGGTATAACTGAACCAAGACGTGTGGCAGCAGTCTCATTGGCTTCAAGGGTTGCGGAAGAAAAAGGCAGTTTATTAGGCGACGTCGTGGGCTTCTCCATCCGTTTTGACAATTGCACTGATAAAGATACAACCCGGATTAAGGTAAGAAATTATTCATCCAAATGAGCCATGCTTGTGAACTATTTAGCTTAGAACCTATTGCGTACCAGAACATGATTTCAAGCGTCCTAGAGTTGTTGAGGGTGAGAATGAGAGATCAGCTCCTCGTATTAGGTACTTTATTAGCTAAGCGCTTTCGGCTATTGGCCTCGTCAGAGCTCTTGTCATAGTTTTAAATTTGTTGCTGCTGTACCTGCATGCGTTGGTATCTTTAATATCCTTTAGCATAATTTTGTGATTAAATTTCTGAATGTTCTAGTTTGAAGTTGATAAAAATTATTTGAGTAACAAAGGAGTATTGATATGAGGGTAGAAGGTAGGCGGCTTCTTCCTGTATATGGTTTATTGTCACTCACAACTAACTTCACCTTTGTAATGGCCTCTTCAGGTGAATAAGGGTAGTTGCTAATTCCATACTATGTTGTAGGTATTTCGTCAATATGCACATTTATATGACGACATTTCCTTCGGGTTAAGTAAGGAAAGTAACACAAATGGGCATTGTTTGCATGAGCTATATATACATATGGTTCAGTAGAACCAGATATATATATATATATATATCGGCCCTTCGGGCCTCGCAAGGGGCTCCGCCCCTTGACCCCGCCAGGGGGGCTTCGCCCCCCTGGACCCCCCTACTCTATACTCGGCGCTTCGCGCCTCGCCGGATCTTTTCTCTTTAATACTGTGTAGAAAACGAGGATAATTTGCTATGCAATTCGTCTCACGAGAAAAAAAAAAAAAAATGTTCAGGCCTGGCCGGGATTCGAACCCACAACCTTCGTCTCACGAGAAAAAAAAAAAAAAAAAATTTTTTCAGGCCTGGCCGGGATTCGAACCCACGACCTCTCCTTCCCATCTCGGGACAAAAAACGTTACACAAAAAAATTGGACATTTTAAAAAAATTATTGGGGGTCGGCCTAAGAATTGCATAGCAATTATATATATATATATATAAATTGCTATGCAATTCTTAGGCCGACCCCCAATAATTTTATATGTAACTTCCGGGACGAAATTAAAGATGATTTTCACGCACAACCGTTGCTATCATCCGTGACGCGAAGCGCGAGTTCGTGGGTTCGAATCCCAGCCAGGCTTGACAATTTTTTTATATCCAAATTTTTTTATATCAATTTTTTTCGCATCGTGGGTTCGAATCCCAGCCAGGCTTGAACATTTTTTTATATACAAATTTTTTCAGGCTAAGAATTGCATAGCAAATTATACTCGTTTTCTACGCAGTAGAAAAGAGAAAAGATCCGGCGAGGCGCGAAGCGCCGAGTATAGATTAGGGGGGTCCAGGGAGGCGAAGCGCCGAGTGTATATATATTCCTATATATGTATATATATATAAGCGTTATACTCTAAGTTTCGTTCCACCATGTCTCAAAACTGATTTCAATGAAGAAAATCTTCGAAAATTTTGATTTTAAACATTTTAGAGCCGTTGCAATAGCTTCATTTTCTATGAAAATTCGCCAAATACTAAATTGAGGAGAGAAAGGCCTATTTTTTCGTAAAGTTTGAACAATTTAAACCGCCCAAGTTGAGAAATGTATTCTCACAGTACATTTTAATGTTCCAGTATATGACTGAAGGAATTCTCATGATGGAAATGATGGAAGATCCTCTTCTGCGTAGCTATTCTGTGATAATGCTTGATGAAGTTCATGAACAGTCACAAAACACGGATATCCTTATGGGACTTCTGAAGAAAATACTAAAGGTACCTACTAGTGTTATAGGGATCCTGTTGAAAACTTCTTCAATAGCTACTAACTCAACTTTGGTATCATTTATGATAGTAATTGGATACTTCGAGCTGTTTCAATGTTTTGTATATTATATAATATCTAATATTTAGCTTTACCATTTTTTTCACCATTTGGGTTAAATAAAAGCAAAAGTGAGATAAGACTAGTGTTACGTCCAAGGAAAACTCCCGCAGTTAAAGGGGTTTCATTAATTGGTCTCAGTGGGATAGATTGCTAAAGCGCTTGTCTTTTAAACTAACTTATCTTCCATCTCAAGGAAAAAACATCAAATCTCGTCTCTAAAGGCATCAAATATTTTTGGGTCATTACACTAGTAATTCCAGAACTAGGAAGCTTTCATTTCTTAATACCAGAGTGAATGAGAAGTTTTTGCAAAAGTATTCACCCTCATTAGGTTTGATGCTTTGAGTAACTAATGCATTTACCTCAAATTGTTTGCCATTGAAATTTACATAGTATAACAAATACATAATAATAATAATGAACTTCAAATTGATACTTTTAAATTAAAACTTTGAATTAATAATTAAATAATAAACACAACGACACATGAAAAAAGTGAGCAAAACTAAAATATTTATGTCAAAGAAAAGCAGAGTGGATCTATTCAAGGGTGTGGTGAACATATAAGTATACACTCCAACATGGGGGAGCATGGGGAGGTGCAGGGCTACCAACATGGAAGAGCAAAAACTACTTTTGCTTACTAAATCCGCGCTTTCGCGTGCTTTTTCAGATATTTTTCTGTAAAAGTACACCACGTGCTGTGTGTACCACGTTAGCTGCATAAGTAAACAGTCTTCTACGAAGAATGTACTATAATTATTAGTTGAATTGATAATTTTCTTATTAGATATCAAGAAATTGTTCAAATAACCATTGTATTAGTTCGGTTGTTCAAATAACCTTAAGTCATGATAATGAAATATTTTTTAATTTCTCATCCGGAAATATAATGATTAGCTATAATGTATTTGAGAATGAATATCAACTATTCTTATTTTAAATCCACATAAATAGGTACTCTTTCATTGAATGAACTTATGTATTATGCATCAAAATTGTGGGAGCGTTCAAAAATTCTAAAAACTCCATAAATATTTGGAGAGTGGTTCCTGAAATTTCGTTACCTACATGAATGTCATTAAGAGACGAATGGAATTATGGGCTCTTTCCTAATCAGCTGAGTGAGCATTGTTTATGTTCCTTCGATAAGGCTTTTGGCCCACCTACTCATTTCTAAAGGACATATTCATGTCACAATGTATCTGCATGATGCGTTGATAATGAGTTTGATTTCTGACGGTAATTGATAGAACGTTTTCCTTCGATTTTTCGTTAATTTTAGCTGTAGAACAACTGTAGCCCACACTCCATTATCTATTTCGTGTAGGTACCAACCTATTATATTTCGTGTTGACCTATTTATGTCATTTTCAGAAAAATAAAAATTTGAAACTTATAGTTTCATCAGCTACTGTTGATGCAGAACGTATTCAAAGTTTTTTCAATTTGAATACCACCACCAACATTCATGCTGATACATCAACTATATTGAGTGTAGAAGGAAGGCTCTATCCAGTTGAAATCTTCTATGCCAATGGTTAGTGCACAGTATATGCCATATTATGATTCTCATTGTGCATTTTAGTTCTATGTCACATAAACTTATTTTTTATGCGTACTTTTATTTAGAACCCATTGCTGATTATGTGAAAGGAACAGTGGATACTGTCATTAAAATACACAGCTCCGAACCATCCGGCGATATCCTGTGTTTTTTGACTGGTCAAGAAGAAGTGGATTTGGCAGTATCTCTTCTACTAGAGCAGAGCAAATCGTGTAAGTGAATTTTTAATCAAAGTCTAAATCATCATCGGGAAATATACGAATGTCATTTCATCTGATCTTCATATTCTGTTTACTTTGAACGTAGAATGTCATCTTGAGGGCTTAGTGAAATGCATCTTTTATTATTGCAATGGCTCCACAATTTTTAAAATAAACATTTTCGAAATTTTTTAAATTGAAATCTGTTTTGAGGTGTTCTGAAACGAATTCTAAAGTTAAAAAAAAACACACACACACACACACACATACATATATATATATATATATATATATATATATATATATATATATATATATTAGCTTCTGTGGTCGTAGCCATCTACAATTTAGTGTGTAGGGATTGAGGGGAAAGAGAAGGCTTCTTCCAGGTTATGAAGATTTTATTAAGTACAACCAGTTTCGCCAGGGGTTGCATCATCAGGTACTAGATTTTATTTAGATTTACTAATCTAGCGACGAAATCCTGCTGACAACCAAAAATGATTTCCAAGAAAAACTTTTTTGTAAATTTTGATTTAAAAATCTTCGCTAAAAATTTTAGTAATATTATTCGTGGATCTCATCTTTGTAGTGAAACTTCTACCACTACCTATGTATGGCTCTCTATCAAATACCGAACAAATGAAGGTGTTCCGCTATACGCCTAAAGGATTAAGAAAGGTAGTTGTTGCTACAAACATCGCAGAAACATCCATAACTATCCCTGGTATTGTGTATGGTAAGTATAAACCTATAGTATTCGATTATTAAATTAGGTACTGCTTTTTTAAAGAAGATGAGGAATGTTACTTTCATAAGAAATCCCAGGACTAGATCAGTTCTGGTGTACCATGTTTAGCTCTTCACGGTTTACCTTGTAAACGTTTTATCATTTAGATGGTTGTAATAATTATTAGTATTATAATAACTAATTTTTAGTTATTATAATTAGCTTAATTAGGTGCCCGTCTCATAGTTGCACGATGGATTCGTAAAAAATCTAGCGTTCATTGTAGAGTGCATTGTGCTTTGTATGTTCTCATCCTAGCATTAATGTATTAGGTCGGTTATTTCTGATCACGCCTTAGTTTTGAACCAACTGTCCTTTCTTCATCCATTGTAATTAGTGTTCAACACTCACCACATCCATGTATTTGTCCATAGATATGTTGGAAACAAAAGTTTTTATAATGTTATGGATCTGCTTTTTTTCAAGTTGTCGATTGTGGTTATGTCAAGATGAGATGGTTTGACGCTTCAAGTTTTACCGATAATCTTGTTGTGGTACCTATTTCTCAAGCTGCTGCTGAACAACGAGCTGGTAGAGCAGGACGTTGCCGGTCAGGAAAAACTTACAGGTACCTATACAATAAGGGCCAGTTTCACTAACTATCCCTAACCATGGTTAAAGTAGATCATTGTTTTACACAACCAGAGTTTTGAACGTTGATTTAAAACAATCGGGTTTCACCAACGTAATCAATAGTTACACTGTTATCAGTAAACATCGATTTACAGAGTTTCTGTGAAACGTCGATTTAAAGTTTAAACGTTGATTTAGACGATATCAAGGAAGCATTTGCCCACAAAATGAGGGTGATATCGAGATAATAGTGAGGGAACAGCTGTTTCCAACCTGAAATCTTCAATGCTTCTATATTTTTTAATCCATTCTGATAGCATAATGTTTTACAAACTTGTACGGGTAGTCCTTTACTGCCCTATCGTTTTGAAACTAGTGCAGCGATGATAATATGAGGATTCATGAATTATGGATTTGAGTTTGAAGTAGAACCCCTGGAATACTCCTTCCAATCGCGATTTTAATTCGTTTCCATTGGAAATTTCGGGAGTCGGTCTCCTAAAAAGCAGTGGTTGGTATCCGATGGATTTTATAACTGTAGCCACTGCAGAAGCTGAGATTCCAAAGTTATCTCGACCCAAAAAGTGCAGGAAACAGGTTACAATTTTCTCATTATATTATGGTCATGTTGTATATTTAGGTATTTTTATGTTTGTATCTCCCATATATTCAATGACAACAGCCTACTACACCACTCAGGCACATTGTGTCATTTCAAATTGTGATGAGCCGTTGGCTATTTTTTAACTCTATTTTACAACTGTATTTGTCCATCATTCCATATATGTACCCTACCCCTATCATCAATTTCTTCAAGGACTGACAAAACAGTCGTTTTTGAAAGTCGGTAGGTACCTCCTCAGAAAATAGATTTCATGGAGAGTGAAATCCGCCATACTCTCTCCAATCCAACAAGGACGGTGAATCGTAAAGTCTACATATCAACCTCGTCAAATTCGTCCTCAAAAACCAATCCTCTGTGGCTCATTTTTGTGCATGTAGGAAAACGTAGGAAAAAACTAGGAAAATGTCGCAAATTATGTGGGAAAATGTAGCAAAAAAGGATTTTGATCATGTAAACAAAGATAGAGAAAAGAACTACCGACCTAGTAAATCGTTGATTTGAACGCTAACCACCCAAATTCGGCTGGTTAGTTTTGATCGTTGATTTAGCGCATTTGATCATTGATTTATCTGAACCGGAGTTGGTGAAACCGGATATCGTTGTTTAACAGCTGAGATCTTCGGTTTGATGCGTAAACGTTGATTAAAAACTTTGGTGAAACTGGCCATAATTAATATAAATTATACATTAGGTATCTAACGAGCCCCATTGAGCCCTGTCTAGCGCAGCTAATGAAAAACCAAATCAGGTTATAAACTGAATCATAAAATTAAGTATTAAAGTGCAGCACAGGCAATGTTTAGAATTTTCAGTAACATAACTGACATTGCGACTGTTGATAAACATCAAATAGTTGAATTCAAAAAAGCATTATTCTTATGAATGCCTACAGATGTTAGGTTGTTTGAATAGGCATTAAACTCAGGTTTTAAACAGAACAGTGAAATTTCTGTTCCGGGTTTCTGTCGTTCCATTTCGATATATAATACTACCCAAATATATGTTCTAAGCAGCTCTTAGACTAGCAATGTTGGGGGGAGGTAGGTGTTGTGCACAAACACAACACGATGTTGATGAAGTAATCAGGAAACTTGTAGAAGGGAAAACACATAGGAAATACCAAGAAAGTTACTACTTATTTAAGTAGACGGAAAACACTGTACTCAACAATAGTGTAGACTCTAATGCCACGATCTACGATCACAAACCTTACATTCCGCATCACAGAACCGCCCCCTCCTCCCCATCCTCTCCTTCCACGTAGCTGGGTGACGTTCCCTTTCTCGCTTTCATAACCTTATGAGCCACATCGTTGTTCTCTATTTTTGTGTCCTCAACATTGGTAAAGTGTCATTTTCAAAGTTTCATGAATCGTGCTGACATTTTTCTTCTGCTTAGTTGTTAGTTCTCTCTTTTTAGGGGCTTAGTGTGTAGTTATTACAGCTACCTCTAGAATGCATGGATGGCACATTCTGAGATTTGCAACTATTCAAAATCGGCCAAATCATTTCACTAGAGAAGAGACCTTGCCAATCAAACTAATATTCTTGAACGATCAACAGTTTTCCCTGATAACCATTATTCTTCGTGATTCTAGAATCCATTTTAAATCTATTGTAATGTTTAAACCTATCCATTTTAAACCTATTGTAATGTTTCATCTCACAGGTTGTATAGAGAAGAAGATTACGAAAAGTTGAACCCCCACACAGTCGGTGAAATGAGAAGATGTGAGCTGAGTGGTGCCATATTGAAACTGAAGGCTCTTGGAATTGATAATATTGTCAGATTCAATTTTCCCTCGCCGCCTCCTGCCAAAAACCTACTCGCTGGTAAGTTGCGTTTAATGATATACTTACTCTCAGCCTTACATTCCATTGGAAAACTATCTATTGCTAGTCAAAATTATAATTAGCACGTCCATATCACCACAAGATGAAATAACCTGAATAAATAAGTAATAATAAATAATAAAGTGAAAAACATAAATATAAAACTACGACATGAATAGAAGAACAAGTACGAAAGAAATGAGTGATAAATCGAGAGCTTTCCAATGAGTGGAGAACGATTTTTGTCTGGTGAAAACTAGAGAACTTTAATTTCCCCAGCAACGGCTTGGTTGTACATGAAAATTAATAGACAAATTTCGTGACACATCCGCGTAACGTTTTTCGCTAGTTAGTCCAAGTTTTGTGACACTTCCACGTAGCGTTTTCGGGCAGTTAGCTCAAGGCTAAAGCATGTTCCATGCTAATAATTTAAGACAAAAAAACCATTCATATTCAATTTTTTTTATTAGAGAATGTTTTAAAGGGACTTTGCCACAAAAAATTAAGAGAAAAATTAATTTATGTGTTTCATGTTTTAATTGTCTCCATAATATTCTATTAGTAAAAAAAAAATAAAAAAACTGAAATTTGGATATTTATAACAGTGCCAAACCCCCTCCCAAACTCGGCGTCTCCAATTAATGTTATGAGTGTCAGCACTTCTCAGTAGCAAACACTGAGAAGTTTGAGAGAAGCACACTCTTCGCCAGCTTCTACTCATTTTCCCCAATCAAAGACTTGGAACTTAGGCACCCTAATAAGGAAAACAACATCAACCATAGATGTTCATTCATTCAATATGAATTGTTTAGTTATGATAGAATGCCGTCCATACGATGGTGCGCTAGTTGCTGCAGGTGGGCTCTGCCGCCGTTTTACAAAAATCGTTGTCCCGCAAAATGACGTTTTTCATTGCTTGGGTGGCAGTTTTTCTGCGACACCGTTCATCCGATTGCCTTTATATTTGTACATGGTGTTTTTGGTGGTGCAGAGAAGAGTCCATGCCAAAGAAATTATCGGATTCCATTTTGAACGAGCCATGCAATTTTTTTAAAGAAGAAAATCATGTACGATTTCAACTCAAAAATTTGAGAGGTCACCAAAAATCGGAAAATTAAGATTTTCAAAAATCCTGGGCACGGATTATTTTTAATAGTATTACGAATAAAGGGTATAATTTTTAAGGTAGTATTATAATTGTAATAATGAATGTTATCCCAAAGATTGCTATATTTTCAAAACCATAAATTTTGTATTTTAATTTTTTGAATCATCCAAATTGAGCCAAATTTGAATGGAGTGACCCTGAGAAGGTTCTGAAAACCCCGCTGAAGTTCGGAAACCAGAATTTGGAAATCAGAATTACAGATTTTGTATGAGATGGAAGTGAAGGAGCGCCAAAGTGAAGTCGGCTGGCTAAGTCCCCTCAATTCTCAAGTTCCTACTTTTTCCATGTATGTGATTGTCCTATAGCATTCCATGTCAGGAATAAGGCTGGGGATATTCCTGGAATTTTGCTTTTGATATTATTGCATATCCACACCTTTGCTATAAACACTAATACTATATTTTCTATATTAATCAAGGACTTGAACTTCTTCATGCATTGGGGGCTGTGGATGACAACGCTGAATTAACAAGGCCTCTGGGCTACCGTATGGCTGAGTTCCCACTCACTCCTCACGAAACCAAGTGCCTCCTGACCTCTTGTAAGTTTAAAAGGTTTGACGTATCAAATTTATACCAATCTAACGTCTAGAGTTAAATATTTAGAAACAAACTCTCATTAAGATCCGGGCCCGTCTTTAGACATCCTTATACGCTTCTGAGACCTATGTAGCAGAGCACTATAAATATACTCTATAAATAAACTCACTTTCTGGAGGTAGGGGAAAACCATAAATAACACAAGAGGCGAAAGGCATTACTTGAGCACACCAGACCCGTGTACACCCACAAGAATAGAGCACCAGAACACCTGAGGTACCTTAGTACACTCAATTGTGAATTGGGGAAAATAGAAGTCACGAACTGTATATATATATAAGGGACGTTGTAGGTTTCGTAAAAAATATAACTTCTTGATGTTATTGAATTCGGGAGTAGGTCGTCTGGACTCCTCTCTCTTGATTTCCTGGATTCATAGTATGAAATAAAACTAAAGCGAAAGAGTACCTGCCTTGTTGAATGAAATAATTTTATTACCAAAAGCTAAGGCAACTGACTGAGGTATCCTACCTAAACGGTGCTCCTCCTTTGTTATAGATGATATTGTTCAACGATATAGGTAGGTATTGTGCTTAATTGTCAATTTTAACAATGTAGGATAAGCCTGACCTGTTGGTGTACGCTGAGAAGAATGTTGACGGTGAGGACGTATGCAGAAGCATGCTCGTACCAATGATGGCGATGGAATGGGAAGGCCTGGATGAATATCCCATTGGTGGAATCTAAGATTATCTCCAGGGATTGCGTCGATTGTAATCGAATGCTGTAGGCAATGTGCGATCCCTGCAGCTTCCGCACAGGAATATAAGAAAAACTCTCGTGCGGACACGGCAAATGAAGAAAATAAGGATTATAATGTCCTCGAGGGAATACGAACTGTTGTAACAGACTCGATTAGCAAATCGGGGCTCTGAGATGTATCTCGACGATGGTTACTGGAAGAAAGAAGGCACATTGTTCTTCATCAATTTATGGGAGGGGAGGGGGATCAATATCTACTGTGATTGGTTGATGATGAATCAGTAAGTCCAAGACGTAGCCTCAAACACTCATGAAATTTCCTACACATGAACACATCACACTTGCACAGGGGATTATCTGTTATCGTACACTGTGGAAGAACTTTCTATTAATAGAATATGGTAACTCTAATAAACAAGCGAAAGGCGAAAGTAACATCGATGCTACGAGTCCATCATGCGTTTTCCACAAGTAGGTACATGGAAGCGACAAGATATAACAATATAAATAATTCAATAATATAAATAGGAACGTAAAGAAAAAAACGCTGCAAATTATTTCACAAAGGTTTATTATTTTTCAATTGAGTTTGATCGTAGTTTTAGTTGGCTTGCATACGTCATAAGGGCCTGTCCAGGCTCCTCGGTGTGTCCTATTTCGAGTTGCCACAACCTATACTTCTATAATTATATATACACATGTTTATATTTCTCGATTTGAGCTCCTGTCTATTCAAATAGTTATTGCCTTAATAATATCATTATCTAAGTACGTACAAAAAGTCGAGAGGATATGTTATTAAATATGCGTAGGAAAAGCATTGGTGTTAACACACAAATATGGCCTAGAAAAAAACATACATTCATGTGTCGAAGGAACGCTGTACCCACCTCATGGTGCCGCAGTGTATTTTATGGGTATAACACGTAAAAGTAATAAATATCCATTCTCCTACACCCCTCTGCTACGCCCCTGGTCACTCCAGCCACCACAAGGTGCCGCGGCGCCTCCTCTCACTCCACCCCCCACTCAGCACCCACCGTGACCCCCTGCCAAGCGTGCCAGGCGTGCATCTAACACTCGAAGCCTCAAAAAAGACACTTTTTCGCCCGTTTTTGGCCCATAGCATCTATGAGAGTATAGCGATCGGGATGGTTAAACGTTAGGACCAACTAGACCCCAAATGGAGTCTATGTGCGAAAGAACGGGTTTTTTAAGTAAATTGTTAGGCCTTTTATGGCCCGGACGGTGAACGGCGGACGGACATTTCAAATTTGGATTCTACGCACCTTGAAACGTAAAGTGACAAAGTTTGAGGGGGGGTTATAAAAATTGTTTGCTACACGATCACATAGGCTTATTATTGGAAATAATAAACCAAAAAACGTATAGATCATTATGGCACAGTAGGAATCCTCACAAAAGTAGAAATAAATAAAATTGTCAACATTAGTATTCTCAATGAGGTGTCATCTCAGTTTGAGATAATTCACAACTCATTGCTTTCATGAACTGGTACATAGGGAGCGATCGAATTTCGTACCTTATCGTCGGTAAATTGACAAAGGGGCGTATCTGCAAATTTTGGTTTTTAGAGTTAGCTTCACTTTGGAAACCATAGCTCTAGCTTCTATGAAGTGATGCTAACCTCATGTCGCGTACTTCGTTGGAAACCAGTGGGAGAAACAAAGTACAGGGGACGTATTTGCCACGGTCGCAGTTACCGACATTATTTGATACAGGTTCTCAACCATTGGTTTTTCTTTTCATGGATTAATTTATTTTTTTCTCTCTCTCTCTCTCTAATAGAGTCTTGCGCTTGGTTCCGTCTCATTGAGTTCAAGATAATAGAATAGGTTCAATTTCGACAATATGGGCGCAAGTAATAAGATGCCGCAGGCGTTTAATTCAAAAAGGTAATCCCATGGCGGAAAGTTGATATAGAATCGGCTCGGTGGAGATAGTTGAAGAAGACCGCAGATTTTCAAGAACTTTAACGGCTCACTCCCCACCGCTTACCAAAGGACCCTCAGTAAACACCTAGTACACGGACCTGATGAAGATGTGCAATGATCTTATAATTCCGCGTGAATACCATCCTTACTACACAAGCCTTCAGCCTTCTGAAGAAGTTGAAGATAGATTGCCGGAACCTAATGAGGACGAAGATACCGAGTATTAAGAAGAAAGTGGCTAAGGCCGTATCACACTTGCATTTTTTCAGCTTTTTTCTTGCATTTTTAATGCTCGAACCTCGAAAGACAAAGTACTTTTTTCCAAGGTCAGCTTAACAGTGCATTCTAGCGGAATGCAGTTTTATTAAGTCTGTCACGTAAGGGCTCCTAGGGGTTTTCCATTGAATTGTTACCTTCCCGAGGGTTAGGTTTTAGTATTTTTCGCTCGAGTTGAGGTAAAAATTAGAACATGTTCTAATTTTCCCAAAATGCTCCTCCAGGAGGAAAAAGCTCTTTGCCTTATATTTCGAGGAAGAGTGATAACTACTTACGTCCCTACCAGAATTATTATGAAAATGTTCATTTTCATGACAACAACACTTGAGCTATGTAAGTGAAAACAGATTGATGCTTTATTAAGGTTCTCTGTGAAATTCAATTTACCGAGATGATACGGGTCAACCATGTTTTTCTGTGGAGACTTGCGCATGTGCAATATGTATAAAACCCCTTATACTTTTTTAATCGAAAGGATTACGCCAGTTCAGTTTGTACAAGGAATATTTCGAGGAAGAGTGATAACTACGCTTGAGCTATGTATTGATGCTTTATTAAGGTTTCTGTTAAGAGATGGCGATGTGCAGATGTCCGTTTGTACGAAATCTTGGATCACTTTCGTTGTTCTTGGATCAATGTTAATTTCTGCGCATGTGCAAAAGAAAAATTCTTGTAGGTAACTACAAAACTTCTACAATTTATTCATCCGATGCCAACGACACTTTCAGGGATTGTGCGTGTGGTAGTTGAGATGGTCCTCAAAGGATAGTGAAGGTTGTTTTTTTAACCTAGTTACCCTCACTGTTGTTTGTTTTTATAGACGGTTGCTTGATTTTAATTCGTTAGGGTTGATTGGGGTTTCAGCCAAAAGAAGAATAGATACTCATTATGTTTTTAATCTTCACTTTGTGTTCATTTGAGGATGTGTACTAAACTAATAGTATAAACGTGATGAGACTAGTATCTATTCTACTTCTAGCTGAATCCCAGTTGACCGCAAAGAATTAGATACTGACATAATAAGGCCACAATTTCTCTTTTATTCACCATATTCGCCTAAAGTTTAGTTTACACTCTTCTGTTTCCAGGTGAATGGGGTTGCTCATGGGAAATGTCTGTTATCATTGCATGTCGCCAAGTTGAGTCTCTCTTCACCACGGTTCCATCTGGCGAGCTATCAATCAAAGCACGCGTGAAAAGACGTGATTTTGAAGTTGAGGAAGGTGACCTGCTGACAGCATTCAACGTCTATGCAGCCTATAATACTGTTGCAGATGATAAAAAGAAACAATGGTGCTACTCGAGGTTCATCAATTACAAGTCCATGAAGCGAGTCACTCAGTTGATCAATCAAATGAGCAGCCTCCTAAGAAAATTTGACCTAGAACTAATTTCTTGCAAAGGTGAGAAATTATAATTAAACTGCTGGGGGGGGGCTTATTGATGCGCTCAATTCCTCATCAAATACTCGCCTTTCCTTCTCTACTGCTCGATTGGGCGTTCTACATCCCTAAACTCACAGAAGCCCTAGATGGTATTTATAATACATCCTTAGGAACCCCTACTATTACTGTAGTTTAAAACTACTCTTTAATTGGAGAGGTTTTCCCATTTGGACGGTGGTCCTTTACCTCTGTGGTCACTCAGCCTAAAAACCATCACAGGTCTAAGCCATATGGTCCACCCATTATCAAGCGTCGATTAGCATATGCGTCAACTGTCGGTCAGTGAATCAGACACTGGATTTTGTTAACTGTTTGAATGTGTGGGCCTGAAGAGTAGGAAATTGAAAGAACCATTGGCAATAGAGATAGGGTTATTCCTAATTCAATTATTGCAATAAAGGCTTAAATTATTATTCTTGGGTTTATAATTTTACTCAATATATAATCATATACCTCATAGGTCAATGTTCTTAAACAGCTTATCGTACTTCCTGGGGGGTATCTTTGGAGTCGTTAAAAGTGAATATATAGAAACAAGTTTTTAGAAATTTATTCAATTTTTTCAAATCTACGTATCTTGAAACGTAAACTAACTAATTTTGGCGGCGTCAAAAATTTGTTTTTTCTTAGTCAATCATAAAGCTTCTCTGTTGAAAATGATAATCAAAAGGCGCAAGGGTGTATAGAAATAGACCAAAAAAGAAAACAGCAGGCACCTGGAAATAATCGTGTGCAACAGAACAACGAAACAATTGTGTGGGAGGTTTCATAGTATTTAGTGTTTCATTAACTCTCTACTTGTACCTGAAATAGGATCATGATTCAAATTTGGTTTCTCTTCTATAAAATTCCAGAAAATAATTCAGAACATAGCTATCTCCCCACTGTTCAAGGAGTGAAAATAGGCAATCGAGTGCACCAATGAGCCAATCAGATTTCGTTTGAAGCTCTGTACCTAATTGACATGTTTCCACAGCACAACGATCCAATTTAGCCAAAACACATGTATTGGTAGGTACCTATAAACTGAAGAAAATAATAAATTTATCGTAAGCTTGGCAAAAGAGGACGAATCATTTGTTTGGTCCCGGTCCTGATAATTTCGCGGCAGATTGCTACGTTTGGTTCATGTCTGCTGGTATGGTGAGGAAATTAGAATTGACAGTTTAAGTGATTTATGGTTTTATTTTTCATGAAAATATATTTAAATATAAACGTGAAAATAGCCCCAAACTGAAAATATATGCTTTCTCCCGTGTTTGGGAGACTTAAAAATTTGGGACTTCAAAACAAAACAGATGTAAAAAACAAGGTCATAATGTTGATGCAGAGCATACGTTGATTGGTTGGAATTTTGCAGGTCATCCAACCTTGCAACCTAATCACAAGTGTTACCAACATTATAACACAAAAAGGCGTGTCAGGTAGAACAATTTTCTTGCTATCCCAGTGTGGGCAGAAATCATTATTTGTTGATCCAATGTTTTGGTACAGAATGCGTCAAATTACAAAGTATTACAAAGGTGCATGTTCCCACTCCATATTAAATGTCCCAAATGGAAACAATAGAACCACCAACAGCGCAATAATAAACTATATCGTATAATTATTAAACTCAGCTATAATAAAAACAGACGGAACTCCATTTAGTGACTGAGGGCAGCATGGCTCTCCCTTGGAATTGTGCCACTTGCAGTGTCCCGTTAGACACTTTGTTCAATGCCACTAATGATGATGGTTGAGGTGCTGCTTAAATTAATATAAAATAAAATAAAAACAGTTTTAACAGATTCTAACTTTGTTTACAAACTTAAAACTATTTAGGTTGAGTAATTTTATTACTTGAATAAGTAATTAGATTTATTACCTGGTTATTTATTGTATTAATGCATAAGAATGCACACATTTTTCAAATAATTTAATTTTTATACTGACTATATTTTTACAAGAAAAATTTCTTCACTAACAATCCAGTTTTTGAGGGAGTTTAAACGGTTTGCCACTTTTGATAGGTATGCATGAAAATTGCCCACTACCTACATAATATGCAGATAATGAATATTATTTATTATTACATTTTATCCATAAGTGAATATTGAATGAAAGAGATGCAAGGGGTGGTGCGAGACAGACATCCCCATCGTTCTTAGGAAAACTGAATTGAAATGTAAATATATATCATTAATGTTATTAAAACTAGTACTTTATCATCACGCAGGTAATTTGGAAATGGTCTGTAAATGCATCATCGCTGGTTTCTTTCCCAATGCTGCTTACCTCCACTACACTGGAGTGTACAAGACAGTCAGAGGCCTCCAAGACCTGACCATACATCCATCCTCCGTACTCTATACTCTCCAACAACCTCAATGGTAAGAAACACTCAGGTACCTACTAAATTTTTGAGAAGCAAGTTAGTTGCGAGAATGAAGCTCTCGTATCAGTTAAATACCAAATAAAGCTCCTGCCGCAATAAGAAATAATCAAGCATGATGACATAGAACTATTAGGGGAGGTAAGTAGAAATCGTTCTCCAGCATCTTCCCCTTCCTTTCTTGCCCAAGCTACCAAAGATCGTTTCAAGTTTCTTAAGTTCAGCAAATTATCTTCACCAGTTGTTTCAACCTATGAGGGGGGTTAATTGCCCGATGACTGTTTCAGTTGACTTTCTGTGACTCATTGACAATCCGGCCAGTTTAATTTTTGTATTCATTAATTTCAATCACCAAATGTATCTACTTATTCATTGAGGAGCATACATTCTCCTCTGGTGAAACTATTAAGAATGCAGCTTTACGAATAAAGCTGAAATTGGCTTTGTGTTTTTCCAATTGACATTTCCTATATTAGAACCAATATGAACTACAAGTACTTTCTGCCCTCATTGTAACGTACTTAGGCTTATCAAACGCATTTGCTAGCTGGATTAAAGTCTAAGCCAAATCTCTGACTATCTTCGACATACCTGTTTATCAATTCAGCTACACTGCCCAGTTATCCGATAACCGCTGATTATTTTAACCGATGGCACGAGATTTGGTTACCGTTTTAGTTGCTCAGTGAATTGAGTAATTAAATAATCGACGTGACAGTTTATTTTAATAAACTTATATCGTTCACGTTTATATTCTCAATTTTTTGAAAGACTCTGATTCTAACTGGCAATTAGAAAATTCTTATTTCTCAGATGAAAAAATCATAGACTTTCTCACTTGGTTAGAGCAAAGCCTAGTCAAGATTTGTTCTTGGTGATGGACAATGAGGATTTCCATACATGATTTCGGTTTATGAAAGGTACATAATTTGTTCTGCTATTTATTAAGCACGAAATCTGACGTATTGCTACCAGTTTTAGAAAAGTAAAAATGTGTAGGCAGGAAGACGAAGGTTATAGAGTGTTGAGGGGTTGAATAAGATAGGTAGGTACCTATCTACCTTCCCAATCTGCTGTCATTCTGTGTAGGTACAAGGAGGTAGGTAAGATATCTATGCACTTCAATTTCCCAATGTCTCGAATGTCAAGTAAGCTTTGTGTAGTGTTGGCCTTAAAAACATTGTCTGGAACTGCTGAAAAGTTTTGGCAGCATTAAATGAATCTGGTGGGGAGGGAGGGGGGATTCATGAAGATTCAAATTTGGGGCTCCAAACATGAGCTTGAGGTAGGGGGGCAGCATGTAAACAAGGACCTTTACTGCTCTTCTTTTGTTGCCTACAAGAGCAGTCTTGTCGGACACAAGTTTTTTTGTATGTGTGTGTGTGTGTGTGTGTTTTGAGTTTCTTTACTACAATAATTGATTAGTTAATAATATAATTCTCATTTTAGTCCAGTTTTGATGAGATTGATGGTGCAGAGAACGAATTGTATAGCAAAATGGAGTGATGCAAGGTATCAACAAGGGGAATGTCATGTCAACCACCATGTTCCTTTGGTCATTCACCCCCTAGCGCTCCTAGCGGCGGACCTTGTTAGTTTGGAGCCCCATTGAATAGTGTAAGAGAATAAAGTGTCCACTTTATTTAGTAGAATTGTTGGGAAAGTTCAGTGAAGCATTGCTTTGGACGTCATCAGTTCATTTTGAGGCTGAGAGCTGGTAGTTAGGTCTGTTATCATTTGTAGGAAAGAAAAAAAAGATAACTTCGAAGATTCAAAAATGAAAGGATTCACCATTGATACAATGAAGCAAAAGAAAGAGGTTATGGAAGAAAGATGCGCCTGCAACAGATGCTTGGGAGTTACTATAGAAACATATGATACTGCGCAGTGTTCCAACCTAATTTTTTGTGAATATTTTATCTTTGTTGTTTTACTCCTGTGGTAAATTCTGATTAGTTAGTCAGCAGTCATTGCAAGATTGATAAACGTTATCTGAAAGTCCAGTTTATTTTAACCTCTGACTAATTATAATCAGTGATTACGTGATTAGTTTGTCAGAGATTTAACTGAGCATTGATTAACCGCACAGATAATCTGCAAATTAGCATGTCTTTAGCCTGTAATGCTAACCACTTGACCTCGGTGGACCTTAAGCATGTCCTTAGGGGCAGACGAATTCCATCGGAAGTAAGTGAATATGCTTGCAACAAGATGAATCGCTGTTCGCGATACATCGATTGGAGATATTCCAACCACAAACACAGGGGAACGGTACGTTTGGTTTATTATTTTCAATAATGAACCTTTGTAATCGAAAAAGAAAAAAAAATTGTTAACCCCCCCCCCCCCTCAAAATTCGTTGGTTTACGTTTCAAAACGCATAGAATCTAAAAATCGAAGAAAGAACATACGTCCGCCCGCCGTCTAAAGCTTTTCTCCAAAACTACTGGACCAAAGTTTATGAAAGTTGGCTGAAAAATCAAACATCAGCCGGGGATGTCCCAGTAACATCGGTATCAATTTTTATCAACCCTAAAGGGTAGTAATTAAGGGCTGAAATATTAAAAAATCGAGATTGCAAAAATTTTCAAGGTATTTTTTTAATTTTTTTATCATGGAACATGCTTTAGCTTTGGACTAAGTAACTAGCAAAAAACGTTTGTCACGAAATTTTTTTACTATGATTTTCACGTACAACCAAGCCGTTGCTGGGGAAAAAAACTTCTTTATGGGACAAAAATCGTTCTCCATTCGGTGGAAAGCTCTCAATTTATCACGCATTTCTTTTGCACTTGTTCTTCTATTTATGTCGTAGTTTGATATTTATTTATGTTATAAATTTATAAACAATGCCGCTTGTTTTGTTATCACTTGGTTGAGAAGTTAATCTTGGTTATAGTAATTTTAGACACGTACCATAACAGAAAATTACCTACCTAGATACTTCCTTCTAATTTCGATTCTATTTGTCGTATGAAGCTCCTGAAAAATTTCTGCCAGCCATGTTCCATGTTTCTCGACTTTTAGCCACGGACTCTAAGTATTAACATCCAGTGGGTCTGAGGGTGCCCCCCCCCCCCCCCCCCCAACAGGGTCAAGAGGCAGAGCCCCTTGTTTGTCATTTACATACATTTTCCCAAAAAATCGAATGAAATCATCTGGAAAGCCATACGATTTTTTGGAGGAACTAAGTTTCATAAATCACCACTAGATCATGTTAGGCTTGCAGCTAGAGAGTCTTGCACCACCGCCGCGGTTTTGCCAATTTACGGCACTGCTTCATCAGCTCGTGTAAGGGAAGTTTAGGTGTGATACCTATTTAATTTTATTAATTTATCTTCAGTAGGCCTCCAGACCTATTCAGACACATTAGATACCTACCTAATGATTCGTTTAATAATATAGAAAGGTGATCTGCGTAGAAGAGCTATAATATGGCCATTTTTCAACAGTTTTGTTTTGAAAAAGTATAGTATTGTAGCAATACAAAGTTTCAATTCTACTAAATGTTATAATAATCATGCCTGCCAGCGCAATAATTGATTGTAGATTGCAGTCAACAATACCAATCTAACGAGAACGGGTTTTTATTTGGACAAGGAGCCTACTAACTATAGTAGTTAATCAGTGTCAGAAAACTAAAGAACTTCATTCGTTTAGGCTTTGAGAATAATTAACCTGAAAAATAGTAAAGAAAAGATGATTGAAAATTCCTCAGGTGTCTGTACTGCTGTGTAGGTACCTAGCCATTGCTAAGGTAGCTTCATCAGCGTTTTATTATAAGTTCGTAGTACTATATAATAAAATATTATATTATTATTATATAATACTATATTCGTAACTGAGGAAGCTTTACTTTTTATATTGAATGAATAAAAGGAGAGATTTGATAGTTTGTCAAAATAAACTAGGCAGGTTGTTGCTACACCAAGAAACGAAACTACTTAGGTAGGTACCTACTCCTACCAGATTTGCTTTTGGTTTAAAGTGCCTAAACAAAGTAGGTGGGTCGTTGATTTGCCGACGAATACAACCACCGATTAGCAAGTTTGTCAAATATCGAATCAGGGAATATGCAACATGAATTAAAAACCAGCTGCAAGGAAAAAACCTTGAAATGCATTCCTCTGAAGGTAAGATTTCATAAAGACGGCATTGGCAGTGCAGTTATTGCCCGAGTTTTGCAGTTACGCAAATTTTATGGACAAAAACGGTAATTAGGTACCTACTTTCGTTTTGATCAATGAAGTACCTACATGAACAAGTAATAATATACGGAAAGTATGTAGGTATACCTTACCTCTAGGTACTTACCTTTCCTCATGTGATACAACTTACTATTCCCGCCTAACAGAGCTCTCATAACACATCATTACACAAGACCACTTTCAGAGTACTCTAAAGATTTTTAGTTTCAATTGATTCAAAGAACCTTAGCGTTTGAGGTCAACACCTGATAATAACTTGATGTAATTTGCATACAATTTATCACCTTGCATATTACAAATAATGAAAATATTGACTCGGAACTAGGTGAGACTATGTTATGCTGTTGTCCAGCTGTGCCTACAAATGGCGCATTTTCGCATATGTTTACTAGTCACCATGACAACAAGGTGAAATAACTTGATTTCGCCTCGCCTCGATGTAAGGATGCGCTAGTGTCCAAGTCTCGAGAATATCAGCCATACAATACAGAAATAATAAACCTCCTTGTTATAATTTGCAGCATTTATGTTTCTGAAAGGATTCATACGATTTGAGAAAAACTGAGCGCCATATGGTTTATTACTCATTATTTACTTATCAAGGGAATGAAATTGTGAACCCTATTAGTTAATTATTTCTATATTAGCTTAGTTTATTTTTAAAAATTTCATACTCAAATTTCTTATAATTTTTCCTCTTTCGTTGTAGGGTTGTGTTTTGTGAAACAGTCTTCACAAAAAAACTGATGATGCGAGAATTGACTGTAGTGAAACCTGAGTGGCTGTTGGAGATCGCTGCACATTTTTACCACAAAACTGTAGATCGTTAGAAATTGGAGTCTACAGTACCTGCCTTTGTAAATATATTAATTGATTTGTATAAATTAATTGTATTAATTTTGATATCTCGACCATATTTGTAGCATAATGCAAGAAAATAATAAACTATTCCTTTTATTGTGCATTTTCTGTTAATCGCCTGAGGCAGTACGAATTCGGTAGGTGCAATAGATTAAGGTCAACTGAATTTGATAATCTACACAGGAAAAACAAAAATATTGAAATAAAACAGCTTAGTGAATAATCAACTTTTATTTTATCATCTCTGTATTAAATATATATTCAAACACAACAGGACTAGCTTTTACTTGGATTAGTGTGCTGGTAACTACAGTATTCACAACTTGTACCTAGGTGCATACCTAATTACATGAAACAACCTAACAATGAATTATACATTTTTTAGTTAGCATCTAACACGCTATTGACCTAAAAAATTCAAAATTCAGCATCTTGTCATGCAAATAGTGTTGAATCAATTCGCTAACAATGAACAGAGCGTTTCAGGCGACAACATTTCCATATCCAGTGGCAAAATCTACAGTATTTCTCAAAAGATTCATAGTTGAATATTATGTGATACCAATTCATTAATAGCGGGGAAATCCAGTGGAAACTACAAAAATAACTAACAAGCTAGATACATGTGCTTAAAACGCTCTATGCCAGATTACATATGCTAAATTCTCCCATCTATAATTTGACTTTTTTCCGTTAAGGCAGATGAATGGAGAGAGGGAGGGAGGATTTCTTTGGCTAAAAACGTTAGATTGGAACTATTCGGCAGTACCTACCATTTATTAGTGATTATCTTTCTCTGGTAAACAATCAATCATTTCACTCATCACTTTCATTGTGCAATAGAAAACATAAATCATCTCATGTTACCTTCATCAATCATCATATGTATTCATATGTAACCAAACTCTTCCAAATGGCACATTACTATTGGCCTTGCTGATATGTGATGTAATTAGTACCTACGACTATAACGGTACATCCTACATGTATTCTGTAAGGTAACCTACCTTACGTTCTACCTATATAGGAATAGAACGATACATAGATTAATAGATCAAACATATTTATGCGCAATGTTTCATTCAGTTTAATTTATTGCTGAGCATATCACTGTCTAGGGCCCACTTTCACCAAAACTTGAACGAGTTTGATTTCAAAAAAACAATGGAAATTAACGAAGATTATTGCTGAACGTCTTTCACCAGAGCACTGTACGAGTTTAAACCGCTACTGAGGCGGTTCGAGATCAAAGTCCGGCCAGTTACACTTGCTAATCTCCACGTGTTGTACTTGCTAATGTGCTAATAGCCACGATAAAAATGATATTGAGCTATGTAGCCGCTTACCAACACCTGTTTGTTTGATTCATAGTTTTGATTTACAATAAATTCATGCAATTTGGCACTTGGATTTGTATTTGATTCCTCGGATATTCCTCGAAGATGCCCGAAGAAGATCCGATAGCGGATTCTGCACTTCGAGAAATCGAAGGACATCGATTTTTGGTGGAGATTCCGACTTGCGAATCCGACAGTTCAGAAATTCCTTGAAGTCACTGACTCTCACCTCGAGTTTCCGTCGGACAGGTAAGATGGGAATAACTTTTACAATCAAATTGATAAATTACAATACAGAAGTGATATAGGATGATAAGAAAATAACGCATAATAGATGATGGCACGTTATAACAATCCCTTATAGAGTAAGTTGTGACATCAGCCGATTTATTGTCCTAGTGTTCAAATTGTCCAACATTTTATGAATTTTATTGGACTGTTTGCCTAAACTCCATTAGGGAAACTTCGCTATTCCAAACTCCGTATAAACGAGTAATGGATTAGAGAATAACGCCAAGGTTTGATCCTCGAGATTATTTTTTAATGGAGTTTGGCCAACCTCCGTTAATAAGTTTTTAGTGGAAATGGGCCTAGGAGCGTGACTATGATGATTAGGTGAAACTACAAGGAACTAAGTAAATATGCTTTGCTTGTGCTTTTGCTTAAAACTTCATACACTTTGAGCACAATAGATGAGTGATATTAAACTCTATGGAAAAATAAAATTATCCCTACCACTTACACATATACAAAGAATATTGTTATTCAGTAGGCCTGAGTCGTCCTAATATCACTAATTTCGTCACCAGCGTGGCTAACCAATAAGAGCCAATTCAAGAATTAGATTCTACCACCATTCTTGATACCATACATTCTCGTACGATTAAGATCCTTAACGTTACTATAAAGCGGCATTGTCATATCACATTCTGTTCGGAACATAGGACGGTTAGTCCAAGTCAGATCTAAACCTTTAATTACTTCACAGTTTATCTGCGTTAAGCTGGGTACACACTAGAACAAACGTCCGTACCGATCCTCGAGCTGTAACTCCTATTGCAGCGCTTTGAACATCGTACTATTGCAAATTGGGTTCGGGACAGCGATCGGGAGAATAGAGTGTACTTCTAGTTGAATTGAGTTCTCGTCATGACATCTCAAGACCAAGTGGCAGCAGTCGCGTACGTTTTGATTGATATATTGTGAGAAAAAGGAAGAAGAAACTGCGTAGGTGAATCGGCTAAATTTTATAAAATTGTCAAAGTTTACCGTAATAGTGGGGATGTTTTTGGTCCCACAACACATCGTACTCCTTGTACATGCCAATAAACGGCAGATTCCCATCTAGGCAAATTCCGTCCAGGAGACTCACGGCAGCGATAGCCAAAGTGGGTAAACAATACACAGCCCGGGTGGGCAAAGGTTTGTTGCTATCTATCTCAAAGCGATTCGAGCAACATTGCGAGGATATATCAGTTGTTTGTTTCATCCGCGAGCGTCACTATGGATTTAACCATGAAATATACCTCAGCCAACGTGGCAAAAAATGCGATAATAGTTGACAGCTACAAATTTACCGAGTTTCGGGTTTTAAAGGAAGGTGATGTTACGTTTCGGTTATTAAGGGCTTATCGTGACGGAGACGACGAGATGACGTAGGGGCTTGGCTGCAGTGTTTCTTTGGTTTAAGCTATTTCCCGGCTGAATCAGTGTTTCCCGCGTTCAGCAGCTTGATGGAGAATGCCCCGACTGTCGCAATGACGTTCTATCATTACGTCCACACGAACTATATTGAAGAGGGAGGTCGATTCCTCCATCTATCTGGGCAGCTGTTCCACAGATGGAGCCGAGGCATTTCACACGGACTACAACAAACAATTTTATACCCCACATCCTAATATTCATTTAGTACAAGCGACGTTTTCGGAAATTCAGACGGAAACGAACATGAAAATGACCAGTTTGCAGAAAGGAATGACGAACCCACCAAAACAAATCAACACGAGAAAATTTGGCTTTGCTGTTAGAATATTGGGAAAAGTATCAACAACACAGAGACCCCGATTGTCTACATGACCGATGTTTCATCCCGCTTCAAAACCCTGTACATAATAATAAATACACCTGACTTTTTAATGAACCTTTTTACATTTACCTACATTACTTATGACGAGCGTGTGCAATGTAAATTAATTAAATTTATTTGTTTATATTTATTAAAATAATTTTTGGTGTGGATTCTTTGGATTTCTTACTCTCCCGCTACCAAAATGCTTTTGCCCAGCTAGGCTATAGCAGTCAGAAAAGTTGTGCCCAGCTGGGCGCCCTTTTCTTGCCCAGATGGGCTGCGCTGAGCTGTCGATTTTCCCTCTTCGGCTATCGTCCAATAAACTCAAGGGTGTACTCTTTTTTCTCACTCCATGTCTACATTACTCAATACCAAACGTCCATATCACGTAGAAATAAAAACTCGAATCACAAACTAATGACATCATGGAAATAATGTACAGAACGATGAGAATGGTGATGACGAGAGGTGGAGGGGAATTTCAAGATCGGGGGTGAAGTACGTTGTAACATTGACCCCATCCTCACTAGTCTCACCCTGCTCCGAACATCCCTTTGATACACCCGTAACAACCGTTAACCTCAATTCCTTTGAAGTTTTGCCACCCGGTGCCTCCGGTTTGTTCGATTTGGAGGAACGTTACGGAGATTTGTTACAAGTGCATACACGGCTTTTGGAATACAATACAAAGATCGCAAGTGAGTTAATCAAAAAACGATATGACGCTTTGTTGATGAATCTCCAAAAAATAATAGCCTATAGATAATGAAGTTAATTTTTTATAGTTTCTTAACTATTTTTGGTTGTGACTAGGTCACAGTTTAAAATACGAGATTACAGTTTTAAACACCACTAACGAGATACATATAAGAATTATTACTTTTGTGTGGAAACACTTTTCAGATTGGCTTGTATAACAGAGTGGTTACGTACTTCTTCTTGTATCGATGGGTTGCACTGAGAACCATGACGCCATCTTTGATAGACAGCGCATACATGTGATTGAGCATCACATGGTTCGGTTCTGGTAGAAGTGTTGGCTCACAGGAGATAGGCGTATCCTTATTCAATATAACCTGTTGAGAAGAACACAATTACAGATGAATGTTGGACATGTCAATATATGGGATTTTCATGGAATCGCAAAGAGAGGGACCCCATAGTCCGGGAAACCAGGAAAATACTGATTCTTAGTATAAGATAACGCCAGGGAATGTCCTGATTCGCGAAAGTTACAACTTTTGAACAGCCAGGTACTTTCAAATTATGGTGAGAATTTGAGAACCACCAACCTGTCATCACTTTACAAACGTGTTTTCCTTTTTAGCGAATTTTTGTAGAAAATGAAGCTGTTGCAAAGGTTCCAAAAATTTTACAATCAATATTTTCGAAAATTTTCTTCACTGAGAGGCATTCTGAAACGAATGCTATTAACATTTTTTCATATGTATATATTTATTCATATATGTGTCTATACACATGAGTAGTACTTATACTACTTAGGATTGAGATAAAAATTCCGTTCCTGCGCCAAAAAAGCAAGCTTTCCAAATGAAAGGATGAGTTCGTTGGCCAGCAATTTTAGAGAACATTAAAAAAGGTCACATTTCAAAAAAGGGCCAAAAAATCACTAATAACTGCTATAAAAATCGTTACATCGTTACATTTATATGAAATTTTAGCTGAGACTTTTTCGCCAAAAAATAGATACACTGCAAAAAATCTAAACATTCAACATACCGTAGTTTATCAACAAAGAAATAGAGCATAAAAAAATGTATGCTGAAAAATACTAATAGCTAATGAGCCATTTCGGGGAAGGTTGATTCCATTAATAAAAATGATCAAGAACCAAAAACGGGACACCGACAGCGCTAGATACACACTGCAAAAAATCAAGTATGGTAATTGGGTGGAATAGTGAATAGCTAAACATTCAAAATACCGCATAATATTATTTAAAACGCGTTGTTTGCCATAAAATTGGTGGTTAACAATTTCTTTTTACTCAAAGTCCTCAATTTTCAAAACAATGTAACAGAGAGAAATTATAAGTCAAAGACCAATAAATTATTTATATACCAAAGGGTGATAATGGGAATTCAACCCCGGGCCATATTTCTTCTGAAACATTAACGCCCCAAAAAATAGTGGATTGGACTACTAGGCGTCAGCCGTGCATAATCCATCTGCTACCATATAAGGAATTTTGGTCCCCCCCCTCCCCGGCTCCCCGAGGTGCAATGGGGGCCTAAATCTTCATAAATCAGGAGTAACAGGAGGAGAGGAGAGTAACAGGCATCCCGTCAGAGAGATACCACCCCTACTAATAGATTTTAATGAGCCATGTTCGGGGAGGTTGATTTTCCTGCCACCAGGAATTCCATCCAACGCCAAACCAGCTGCCAAAAATGATCGAGAACAGCGCGTGGTTCCCATTGATTCCTCAACGGGACGCCGACAGCGCTATCTCTGGTGCTCTGACGGGAGCTTGATGGGCCTCTCAGGAGGTAACTCTGTTACACACAATACAGTACAATTTTCGAAAATTCGCTCATACAATCATGTTGCATGACTGGAACTTTGTGTAGTCTCTCTTCTTTATTAAACTAATCTCTTACTAGAGGATGATTGATGTGTTTCAAACAGCCTGACGAACTTGAGAAACAAAAGAACTTGGGGCAAGTATATCGGATGACAGGAGCTGTATGTGGTCGTAATCTTTTACTTTTATTTAGTTACAATTCGTTTCAAAGTACATACTACCTACATACCTTACATAGTACCTAATAAGATTGCTGGTTTTGCACATGAAAGCTACTACATTCCTACCTATTTCCATGGGACACATTTGTTACTTAATGCAGGGGTAGCCTGTGGTAGCACAGGGATAGTGCTGCATACTCTATACACGGTTTCCCAAAAGTAACCCCTTCTAACTTTTTTTTCACAATTTTTGAAATTTCGAAGTTGAACTTGGAGAGCGTTTTTGGGGTGCCTGATATTAAACAAATAAAAATCAGAGAAAAAATCCAAAAGTTATTGGGTACTTCAAAAAAATTGTTTCCTTTTTTACTGAGTGACATCCAGGGCCGTGGAGAGACAATCTAATGGCCCCTTGAAAAAAACCTCTCATGCCCTGAAATCCATCTAAGAAATGTATTTTTCAAATGTTTGTGAAGAGATTAACACCCGAAGTGCAACGCCTTTTTAATTGCCAGGTAATGCAAGCAGGTTAATCGCCTCTCCTCTTTGAAGGAGGAACCACAACACATTTCCATCACCTCCATTGTCATACATGGTAGCAGAGCGAGGTTTTATCGAAAAGCAAGCTGTTGCAAAGGATAATGCTTATTTTTCCAATCATAGGGCGCTATTTTGCTTTGACTTCTCGATGGGCTTTGCTGGAAATCCCTCTTGAACTGGTGGAATTGAACAGACGACTCTGCAACCCAATGCGAGCAACGTCATTTTCTGACTAACTCTAGATTTTGGAAAGCCATAAATGAAATTTACTTTTCAAAAATAATATACCCAAGTAATTTTATTTAGGAAGGAAAAAATTGGTCGATGAACATCCGTCAACCTTCATGATATCCTCTGGGTGTAGCAGGTTAATTGCCTCTTCCCTTTGAAGGAGAAAGAGGCAAGAAAAGAATAAGAAAATTTTCTAAAATTTTGATTTTAAAATTTGTAGAGGCATTGCAATACGAAAAAACGTAAGGCCAAAAGCGCCTTTCGCTTTCTATGAAAATTTACTTGCCTTACTTATGAGAGTTAGCCAGTTACCTGAAGAAGATGTGGGGGAAGGATAGGAGGCCCAGATGTCTTCTCCCAAGGGTTGTTAATTGGGATGGTCTGACAGTAATCCCCGATAGGCGCATGGTTCGCAGCAGTTATCTCACTATCAGCAGCTAGAGCCTGAAACACTTCAAAATCCTGGTTTTTCACAGATATGAGATTGGATTTCGAGCCAGCATCCGTTTCCACAACTTTGTGCGCAGGGTCGTGCATCCATTCACCGTCAACGCAGTACTTGAATTGGTGATCGCCTTCAGGAAGATCGATTATTGTCACAAAGTCTCCATGACTCTTCACCATTGGTATCGTCTTCCAGTCGGAAAATGTTCCACTGATAAGTACCTGTGCATGGAAGGTTTGGTATTATTATTTAAGGTACGAGTGTTTAAGGTATTTGTATTTCATAACTCAAGCTATACTTGTACACAGTGTTGCCAGACGTCCCTTTTTGGGGGTACATGAACCCCTTTTTAGATACCAAAACTCCCAACCCCTAAGACCTTGGGGGTACGCACAAATGTACCCCTTTTTGCTTAGGATCCCCTTTTTTAACCTCTTTTCATAAATATCCACTCACTTCTCCTTTTTTACTTATGGAACTACATCGTAAACCAAAAAATAAATAACTCGGTATGTAAAAGGTAAAAAGTATGGAATACCAAGGCAGTATTTTTGTTTTTTGCAGTTAGTTTAACAACTGAAAGGTGTAAAATCTAGCTGGTTCACAGACACACTAAAACCTAAATTAAAACCTTGTTCATACGAAATTTAAGTGCCTATAAGAAAACTCATGATAAACAAAAAAATTTTGTTTTATGTCTGATAAATAGTGGGGATTAAGTAGGTAGTAATAATTAGGCATAATATTTTACTAATGAAGCATAGGTCCTAATATCATTATTCATTATTTTACACAGTAGAAACATTTTATTTTTCAGATTTTTCTTGAGATTATTCATTCCCTAAACTAGAAATACAAGTCTTCAAGTTGTTTCCCAAAAAATATGTTGATTGACCTGCTTGATGGAAATCTCGATCACAGCCTTCGGGCTGATTTGGCAATATCGGCCTTGTAATTAACGATATACTATTAGAATGCTCGTTAGAATGTCTGCTGCAGTTTAAAGTTTCAGGGTGTTAGAATGAGTGTTTTTATGCTAGAACCGAGGAAAAGTAGCAATAAAATTGTTTTACCAAGGTCCTAAGGGGTTGTACAGCTCTATTCTAGACGAAGTAAGTGACTGGCGTATTTCCAAATGAATAAATGAAGAAAGTTGTCAGTATACGAGTTCATGCTGTTGTTCCACAATGAATCAATCTCGCAAAACCAAGTTTGAAGGCTTCAGTTACTATCTCTGCAGTCAGTACCTGACAAATCTTCATTTTTAACCCAAATTTTCGTAGAAAAGGAGTATTACAGCCGTTGGCACGGCGGCACTTGGGGGTGGGGATGCATTTTCTTTGCGTTTCAGAGCGTGTAGAACACGTTACAAATAGTCACTCATATTCAAATTCAGTCTGTGGCTGTCTGGATATACCTTTGAAAATAAATATTATCCATATTTAAATAATCAAAGGGATTTACTCGCCACAGGACCTGAGTCTGAAGTTGCTCCTTCCTCCACACCTTTTGTATCCTTTTTGGAATCACGATTATGGGTCTTTCATGTCTCAACCGACAATTTTGAGTTAAAAATGATAATGTGTAGGTTGAAATTATGTAATATGCCTGAAAATATGTACCCCCCAAAAATACCACTTTTGGAAACACCATGTACCTCTTTGTACCCCTTTTTACTATTGACTGTCCCCCTTTCTGTCAGGAAGAGTCTGGTAACACTGCTTGTACAATAAAAAAAATTTCTAAATGTTTACCTGTTTCCCTCCTCCGTCCCATTTGAACACAGTAGGGAACACTTGGTCTGTCACCTCGGTACCCTCGGTGATTGTAGCCGATCTCTGCCTTGCAGCTCCTGATCCCAATGTATCATCATCACTTCTGAAATATGACATTATTACTACTAGTACCTTGTTTAATTTTTTCTTTCAATTTGGATAAATCATACAAATTGAAAACTATAGGAATGGATCATGATGCGAGTTCACTGAATTCTAACTAAAGGGATCGCTTTTATTAGTATTGTTGTTATGAATCAGTGTTTCGTACAATTTATTAACCCTACGACCCCTAACCCTGCCCGACTATTAACTACCTGTTGATTAACACGATCAATGCGGATGGTTTCATGCTCGCACAAAGGCGGATGGCATCGATTGATGCCATCTCCATAGGGTGAGTTCCCCGCCTTTGATGGTGGAGTGGGGAAGCGTGGCCTGTGTTTGGCCTTTCATTCCCTTCAGTATGAACTAAGCAGCCTTCTAAAGGCTAAAAAAAACCTTCTACCTACCTATGATGAAGGATGGTCTTCTTATGTTGTCTACGTAATTTTGTTTTCATCTATTACTGGTATAAAACCAATATTCAAGTTTTCGTTTCGCAAATAAAATGAGTGGGTGTACCCCAGGTCAAGGAATTGTTAAAAAAATGGAGCATGCAAAGAGGACACCTGAGCCTGCACAACATGCTGGTAGCGTGGATTGCCTAGCATTGTATCCTCATCACGGGTGGCATCGATCGATGCCACCTCCAAATGATGGACTCCGAGACGGAATTATTTCACAGCTCATTATAGCTTCTAAGGACCGAATAAGACCATCATTATCAAATTTCAAGGGAAAAAAAAAAAAAAAAAAAAAAAAAAAAAAAAAAAATCCTTTGGGATCGGGGACTCAGAAAAACGTCTTCGCATTGAATGTATTAACCCCTTCGCGACGGGCGTCGTTCAGCCACTGCAGCGTGCTGGCCTGGCTGCCTCAGAGCCTTCCAACTCCCCCGTGCCTGAATAATTGGCCTTCCACGCTCGGTGAACCACCTTCGCTTTTCGGAACTGGATCAAGAATATTAGAATTTGAAATTTCCCGAGTATCATGATCACCATCATCGAGAAAATCGTCAAAACTGTCGTCTTTGAGTTGATCCAAAAAGTTTGTTGAACGAAATTCAATTTCAACGTCAATCACATCACTCCCTAACTCACTGTCACTCCCGGTTATTATTTCTTTAAGAATTTCTTCATCCGTCCACCTGCGGTGGACGGTGGTCCATGGTGAGGAATAAAAACGCAAAAGAAAGTACAAGTATGGAAAATAGGTATGAGTAAAATTATGACAAAGACCGAATGCGGGCAAAAAACAAAACAGTGACCAAGTCAACGTTTTTGCTGCTATTTTGAAGAATAGAAACTCTCAACAACGTCTTTGATCTCAGTGCAGTATTCTATTAGATACTAGACGTAAATGTTAGTTATAATGCCTCTCAACGGATGGCATGAGAGTCGATCGAATGGAGGGAAATTCGAAAACGCCAAAATACGTCAGCAGGCGTTACGGAGCACTTGATGGCCAACGTATTAATACGTCGTTAGGCATTACAGAGCACTTGATGGCAGACGTATTAATACCTACGTCGTTAGGCGTTACAGAGCACATCTGTGCCGACGTATTAATACGGCGGCCGTCGCGAAAGGGTTAAGATAGGAAGTGAGAAGGAAATCTAATAAGGTTGGAATCATAATACTCTGCTGCCTTGTGAGATGGAGATACACCTCAGAATCATAATACCCCCATGGATGGTAGCCACAGATGTAGGAGGTCGGCATCGTAATTTCCCACTGCCACCCGGTAAGGTATGGTAAATGAGTGAGAGATTTTAGAGATGTGAACGCAAGTGAGTTTGGAGATAGAATGGTGCAACAGGACGATTCTTGGATTTCAAGACTTTTTAACATTTATTCAATTATTAGTTATTTTGCCACAAAATCAAGCATATAAATAGAATGCATGAATTCATTGGACAACATTTTTTGAACACAACAAATTGTTCATATTAAAAAAAGAACCCAAATTATAAACAAACTGCTGAAAAATCGTTGAATAATTTAGTATAGCAGGATATTACTGAGAACAAATTTATCTGCAATGAATAATAAGATCATTCAAAAATTGTGCAAAAAATGGATGAAACAAGTGTAAAAATCCAAAAATTTGTTTGTATAGCAGAATATTATCATTATTTTAATTTATTTTGAATAATTATGTCAATTTTGCGCTGAGGCAGCTTTTTTGCCATGGGTCAGTATTTTACGAGGGGGTCAACCAAAATTTGTGTCACGTTTTCTCCCCCACACAAAGTACAAATAAGAACAACACACAAGATCTTCACGTGCAAGCGAATCCGTTGGTAGGGAAGCGTAACCCTGTTAGTTTTCATCCCAAGAAAATCGTTCAACACTCGTTTGAAAGCTCTCAATTTGTTTTATAATATCACGCTGTCAAATCCCTCTCCCCTTACTCCCTATATTCCATAAAACGTGTAATTATTTTGGCAAGTACATACTATGTTTCAAATTATGGCGAGAAGACATCAATGAGATTAAGGGACATATTTCTCTTTCCTCGGACTAGGTACTCGACGGCAAGGTGAAGCGGGTACCTACTAAATAAGTTATTTACGACATAGTTACCGCAATCCATCCTGATCTGGTAAGCGAGCTGAATTCTATCCTTTTCACCCAAGGAGTGTGATAGGGAGCCTCTTCGGAACATCAAAAGATGAATAAAATGATGGGCTCTTCCCTGATCAGGTCAGTGAACGAAATTCTCCCCAGTTCACCCTTGGAAATTTAAATTTGCAGGGAGCCTCTCTGGACATAACAGACAAATGAAATGACGGACTTCATCCTGCTCAGCGAGTAAGCTCAATTCCCTCCTTTCCACCCTAAGAATTTTAAATTTGATAGGGAGTCTCTCTAGGACATCAAGGAACGATTAAAATGGTGGGCTCGTCCCTGATCAGCTGAATGAGCTTAATTATCACCCATCCACCCTAGGAATTTTAAATTTGGGTGCCTCTCTGGGACAACTGAAGTCGAATTCATTGAGGGACTCCATCCTTATCAGCTCAACAAGCTCAAAATCTATCCTTTTCAACCTAGGGTGTTAGAATTTGGAGCCTCTCTGGAACATTAAGGGCACTGATATTTAGAACAGGAGTCAGGGATTACCCCTCCGTTGATGAGAGTCAGGAATAAAAGTATTCAGTCATGCGCCATGGCTAATAGCGCGAATTTTCAAAGAAAAGTTATAGATAAAATTAAATTAGACGCTTAAATTCTGATCATTGAAGCCAACCATTTCATAGACGAAAAATGTAGAATAATAATTTTGAATCAGGATCAAAACTGGTTCCAATAATCAGCTCTACAGTTTATTCCAGAGCCTACCACCGCTGCCGTTTCCAATTACAGTTTTTCGAGTAATACTTCTCCTTTTTTCTTTCTTTATTTTTTCTTCTTCTAATTTTTTACTGCTATTTACCTATTACTTTTGAATACACCTGTTTGAAGTGAGAGGTTCAGCTACACTTTATTGCTACTACATCTTCTAGTTCACTTAATTTAAGCCAACATAAGCTATGCTCTACTTCCTATATGTAAAAATGTAAGATAGATCAGCTATGTCAATATCTCCTGTGACTCTTCATTCATTCTTTCATTGCATTCCTGAAGAATAACTGGAATACGCGAGGAATGACTACACTAAATGAAATTTATTGTCTTAATAAAAATTCAAAAAAGAGTTGAAAAGTAAAAATTGAAGAAAACAAATCAAATACTAACAACCTACCCAATTAAGCAGAAATAATTAAAATCATGACAGCTTGCGTACGAGTTCGCAATTAATATTTTTTAGTGTAGCTCAGGTGCTTTCAAATGTCAAAAATTATGAGAAGTATTACTCGAAACACTGTAATTTGAAACAGCGATGGAAACCTGCAGATTATTGGAGCCAGTTTTGATCTTGATTCAAAATTATTATGCAATAACTCAGAAATAATTCGAGTTTTTCGTGGTATAATGGTTCATACTTTTGACTGCTCAGCCTAAATGGCCGGCTATCCCAAAATTTCCTTTTGGCTTCACGTTCGACACTAACATGACTACAAATTAAGGCAAAAAAAAGAAGTTTTTAAAAATGCCGAAATTGGAAAAATGACTTTTTGCAGTTTTTAAATTCGTTTTTGGAGTGAAATAATTTGTTTACTAAAAAACTAAATACATCACTGGAAAGAACAGGATTCTTGCTGTCAAGAACACTAGCAACAAGATTCTTGGGTTGCAAAGTAAGGGCGATATCAGCCCTTGAAGTTGACCCTTACTGCCAGTTTCGGCTGACCCTTAAAGACCTAAAATTCGGAGAGGGGTGGAGGGAATTATTTTCTTCCATATAGGTGCCAAATGTGAGGAAAGGGTAATTCTGGAAAGGATATATTTTTGGAGCTTCCCGTTAGATGTGGAATGCCCCATGTGAACTTGTCGTATCGAATACAAACAATAGCCATAATATCAGCTGGTCTAACCCCTGGGCTAGCTGTCCTAACTCTGACTCGTGATTCAGATACGCTCGTAGATAACCTTGACTCGAATATATCTCGCTTTGCTGCCCCCAGTGTTAGCTCTATTTCTAGATTCCACCTAAGAGACGAATGGAATGACGGACTCCGTCCTGATATAAGCTGTGTGAGCTAAATCCTCACTTATTCACCCCCGAAATTTAAAATTTTATAGGGAGCCTCTCTGGGGCATCAAGAGACGAGCGAAATGCCGGGCTTGATCCTGATGAGTCAGCTAAATTCTCTCCTATTCCCTCTAGGAAACTTAAATTTGATAAAGAATTATCTTCGGGAGAACAAGTGTCAAATGAAATGACGGACTCCATCCTGATCAGCTGAATAGGCTCAATTCTCTTGTTCTCAACTTTGGCTCTTGAAATTCGGTAGGGAGCCTCTCCTGAACAAGATGATAAAAATGAAATTACATCTCCACCATTATCAGCCTGATTTTAGGTTTTGGAAGGTTTAGTTATGTCTTTTAATTTCTTCGAGAATGTGAATAGGGGATTCCATCACTATGTAGGGTCTTTTATAATTTAATACATGGAGGAAATGGAGGATTCAGTCCACTTTACCACCCACTGATAGCAAACAAGCTGAGTTTTGAATCAGTTCATGTCGCAACTGGGCAAACTTCCCAAGTTCCAAGCTCAGCCTCTCGCGTAAATACCTGTTTGTCCCGAGCCCACCAGCCATGACTAAAGCAAGGATGTAGGTATTTGGGACACCTGGTGAGAAAGGAGGGGGCTGTGGGTTTATTTTTCTATCGACCAACCTCTACGTAGATCGTCTACATAGACCAATGATCTGCGTAGAAGGGCTATTCGATACAGAAATTATAATAAAACTGTGAAATAATTTGCAGCATGTTAATCTGGGTTTGGAAGCATCTCATCAAGATTCTTGGAAGTCTGGGACTTCGGAAAGCTGTACTCTTCCTGCTTTCATGGGTGAGCTTACTTTCCTGTCTTTCCGCTAAAAAGGTTGTATTTTTGGGTGGTAAATTCACCACAGTACTATTCTCAAAGTTTCTTCCCCCTGAGGGAAAATTAGGGTACTTTTCCGTTCTACCCCCCCTCCCCGTCAATTTGTCTTCAACACGTCCGCCCGATGTTTCTAGGCATTACTTCTTACTTAGATTGTTATGTATTTTTGAGATGCGAGCATCCAGACCGCCAAAGTATACACATCATTCTGACCTACATGTCAAACTAATCTGTATTTTTACTGAGGGATTGACTACTTGATGTTATGTAATTTTGAGATGCGAGCTTGCGAGCATCCATACCACCAACCTATACACAGCATTCTGATCTATTTGTGCGAATTCATGTGCATTGTGAAATTGTCGCCAATTCTACGTAAATATGTCATCAAAACAGTAAGAAGGAATGCTTAGAAACATTGGTCGGGCGTGTTGAAGACAAATAGACGGGGGGGGGGGGGTCAACGGAAAAGTACCAAAAGTAGTATGACTAAGCATCAACCACAGAACATCATCAACACACATGTATCAACTAACATAATAGTAAATAGTTCTGAGTGTGTAATTTAATTGGTAGTTAAACTTACCTTCTAATGTCTTTGGTGAAATTCGGTTCTTCATCATCGTTAGAGCTTTGATATACAAGACTCCCATCCCTCTTTTTATCGCTGTAAATGAAAATTTGGTTACCGTCATCCTTGCTACTGGGAGAAGAAGGTGGATGGAAATCACCCGACTTTTGTCTTTCACGACCTCCTCCACTTCCCGCATTTCCCATTATGATTCGAAGGAGTTCTCGTCGATTTCACTTCTAGTGTTTGGAGAATAAAAGGGTCAACAAACGTTCGAAAACCAGAGTAATAAATTAAGGAGTGCACTAGTGCCAGTGATTATTTGAAGTTTAATTTCATCAGGTTATTCAGAACAGAAGGTTACTACTTGTCATTAAAAACAATCAACATGGATGAAGTTTTTCCATAGACTTAAGTTTATCAACTTTTAATTCGCGATTCCAAGTCAGTATGCGAACCTAGCGGTAGCAAACTAAACTAAGCAGATCCTGACTCCTACTCTCGTGTCATTGAAAATCGTATCTGTATACCTAACATTTTTTAAGACTTCGTCTTCTCTCGTTTTGTATCCATTCGTTTTTTCTGTAATGGGAAAAGAATCTATGAGCCTGAAGCATTTTAAAATTTCGAAATAATTCGATATAAGGCCAAATTAGGAATAGTTTTTGGTTAGATGGTTGAATGGTGCCTCCCTTACTCTAATAAGGTAGAGTGGTAACTATAATCCATTTTACGTAAAATTTTCGAAGTTTACCTCACTAAGGATGAGAATTGGTAGAACAGTAACAGAGGTATTGTTAAGGAATATGATAGGCAACATGAAATCGAGCAGATTTGGATAACTGAATCGACCATAGCACAAAAGTCCTTCGTTTTTTCCCCAATCACCCGCTACAAAAATACCAAGGTACTCACTGGAACACAGGGATTATGACAAATCCAACATTTGTAAATGTAATACATTCCTTTCATGTCTATGCACTGCTCTTCTATAATAATTTTAATAAGAAGAGGTAGGTAGGTACCAAACAGAAAACTAAGACTGCTACTAAATGCTTGCAAGTTCTGCTATTCCCAGGTTTGCAGCTGCATTTAATGGGAATATATTCTTGAAATCTTGCAAAATCGTTCCATTTATCGTGACAGGATGTTTATTGATTGATAAACTTTGTAGATCAAGTGCATAAATGTTGCACATCCACTAGGTACTTCTAAGAAACTACACAATATTATATGTTTAGTATTTTAAGCTGTTCTTCTCCTTTGGTGAAAGTACGAGAATCGGTTATGCATTTGGCGTAATTTACAATAAAATCTAATTTTATCATTTCTATGGAAATCGAAAATAAAATACTGAGATACTTGAAAACTTTAATAGCGACATAAAAACCCAAGACTACTGGTTGTAGGAATCTACTTGCTACATGTAGATAACTTCTTAAAACCTCTTATTCAACTTCCAGTACATAGTTTTGTTGTCTAGTGCACGGCCATGACCATCACAAATGGTTTTTTCAGTTGTTTTTCAATATTTATTATTATTATTATATTAGTAAACAATCACTGAAGGGCTGGTAATTTCCCTCGAATGAGTTGAGTCGAGTCAGGATTTAACCCACCATTATCATTGCGCAACCACCGTTAATCGAAAACGCCGCCAGGAGTGCTACTGGGTATCCAATTTTATGAATCTCCAGATGGTCACTATAGAAAACTAATACTAACGTAGGTATGCCGCTCACTCACGCTTCGCTTTAATTATTTTTTTGCTTTAGCAATCTCTTTATAACCAAGTTGATTAGAAATACAAATTAAAGTGAAAATAAACTCGTCTCTCTTGCCACTTTCATGGTTGGTGCACCCGTGGATCAAAATTGCAAGGCAAGCCATGAGAGAACGACAACAACAATTTTTACTTCTTGGTTCTGACATTGACATCTTTGAACGTCTGAGGTCTACAGTCTACTCGGGCTCCCACTGTTGTTGACATCTTTGAATTGTTGGGTGTAGGTATAAGAAAGTGTCTTGTGTATAATAATTGAAGGAAAGGCTCCTTCGATTACTTGATAAGTTCATCTTATCCAGCTTTCTTTTGGGCCTCCCATGCTGTGAGATTCTCTCCGACAATTCAAATGATAAAATGTCCTCCATTCGATGACTTCCCCGAAGTTCCAAGTGCCTCGCCGCGCGACAAGGAGCACGAACTTGCTTTCGCCGTATCGCAGAAAGATTTCGAAAAAGTTCATCAGCTTTTGTTGCAGGGTAGGTTTCATATACTTAATTTTACAGCTACTGTTAGATTATTGAAACACAATTAATTTTATAATTTTATTTGATGTTCCGAGACCCGTTGGTCTGACAGTATCAAGGAAACCGACCTGTAGGTATTTATCATGGTTGAACTCACTCCTTGCTCATTGATCTTATTGAGGTTCATCTGGAAACTGGAAGCCTCCCCTGGGTTGGGGAGGGGGGTGTTCTGTAACTTTTCGAGATGTAAACAACAGTGGACTATTTTCCTCCTGGAGCAGGACTAAGATTCCACAAAGAGGCTAAACAATAGCTGTTGGCTAACCGAGTTGGTAGGTGCTTGATTTCAGGCAGAACCACCAGGGGTCAACTCTTATCGGGGCAAAATTAATACAAATTTCATATTTTTTCACTCCAACATTAAGGATCACTAAACTCATTGATTAAATTTGTATTCAGAAACATCAAAATCTCATATAAATACACTTTACCTCATCTTGTAAATTTGTGTCGACCTATGGAGGTGGTGAAAATTGTACTAGAGTGGGGAAGAGTGAAGCCTTAAGCCGGGTACTACACTTGTATTTAATGTCCTTATCGTATCACTGTTGCGTACATCTAATCACATGACTGAATACCGGCTGGACAGCTCAGGAGCTCGGCGGTTCAGCTCTTCCTCAAAGTGCTCCCTCCATCTGGTCAACTGCAGCAAATTGCCGTCCCTATTCTTGACTGGTATTCCGGACCCCCTCTTTGCCAACACTCTGGTACAACGTAGAGGTTCTTGGAGTCACCTCGGTGGGCTGCAAGTTCCACTTTTTCTGCCTGTTCATCTATCCAGGTTCTATTATCCCTTCTTACGCTCCTCTTCACCTTTCTATCAGCGTCACTATAGGCCTTCTGGGCTTGAACTTTCTGCTGGCGAGTCCTACTTTTATTCCCTTTCTGCTTCAACTCCTTCCGCTTTTTGATTTCTTCCCACGTCTGGTCAGATATCCAGTCCTTCCTTTGGGGGTCTACAAACATAAGTTGCTCTACACTGACTGTCGTGAATATCCCCTTGATCTCACCCTACATCTCGTCGATATATTTATCCAGAGAGGGTCGGAGGGCTTCAAATCTATTTTTCAGCTCTATTGCAAACTGCTCTCGAGTTTGGGAGCTGCGAAGCTTGCGTGTGTTGAAGTGGTTTGCTTTCTTTGCCAATTTCTCAGTGGCTGACACGATCTTCAGCTTGAAAGCTGCCACCATCAGGTGGTGATGACTTCAACTGTCTGCCCCCTCTTGTTGCGCACATCGAGCAGGGACCTGCGGAACTTCCTGCTGACCGTTAGGTGGTCTATTTGGTTCTCTGTCACGCGTGGTCGGGGGAAACCCAAAACACCTTGTGACATTTCTTGTGTGGAAAAATAGTGCCATCAATTACCAAATCGTGCTCAGTGAAAAAGCTAGAGAACCTCTCTCCATTCTCGTTGATTTCGCCAACTCCCCCCCCCCCCCCCCCCCCCTGACGTGATCCATTCCTTCATTATCCTCTCCCACCTTGGCATTCATGTCTTCCATAACTATGAATATGTCACGTTTGGGTATACAATTGACTATCACATTTAGGGATTGGTAAAACCTCTCCTTCTTTTCGTTATCAGCTGTCTCAGTGGGAGCATAGCACTGAACTACTACATGGACACATTTCTTATCTTGGTCCTAAACTTTGCAGTCATCACTCACTCTGATACTGGGTGCCATTCCATAAGGTTGTTTTTGGCTTTTTTACTTGAAAGGAGGCAGAATACAAGAAGGTGTTGCCGCTGCTAGTGCCGATTTCGCCAAATTCCTTCCATCTGACCTCGCTAACTACCAGGATGTCGTGCCTGCAAGCCTCCATTTCTCCTTTCAATTGTCTCAGCTTTCCCTTCTCTCTTAGCGTTCTTACATTCCAAAATCCAATGCGCCTCTTCATTTCCATGCCAAAGGTTGGTGCCGTATGATCAGTCCGGTTGATCTCTGTTTCCGTAACAATGTGTATTTAAGGAGTGCGGTTTGTTAGCCTACAGCTCCCGAGTATCCAGCTGGCTTGGGAACACGCCAGATTTATTCTTTTGGTGTTCTCACCCTTAGCCTTTGGGTAAATACCCTGACTGCAAGGCAGTGGGGTCTTTGCTCGTCCACCTCACAGCCGTTGGATCCATGATCTCATCAGCCATGGAGAGTCTTGGGCATTTGCCTGTTGGTCCGTGGGAGGTATTTGATTTCCCTCCCACCACCCATATCTGGGAGACATTCTCTGATCTGCCACCTGGGGACGCGCTCTCTAGGGGTTACAGGCTCCCCCGAGAAGGAGCATGTACGAGTATATATAATAAGCAAATAAGAGGAAACACTGAAATGAAAACCACAAAACTATTTTTTTATATTTCAGCTTCTGCCTTTTTCAAAATTTATATTGTTAAATTGCCCTAAACTAACTAATTAATATTTCTAAGCCAGCCAGCAATATTAGTAAATTGTTGTAGATATTAAAATAATTTAAACTTTAAAAGTCAACTAATGTACAGGGTGCGGCAGTGAGGACGGACGGTTTTAAAAAAAATCATAAAATAGTTAATTTTCACTCAAAAACAAATTTATTGATGCAATCAGGTTCGCAACGAAATAGCATTTGAGACAGTCAAGTGTGAAAAATCACATCAGGCATGTGGTGGCCGAAATTGTTGATGCAGTGCTGGAGGTGTTCATGGAAGTTCGTGTAGACTCTCTCCAACATAACCCTACGTCGTAATGATCACCAACTTCTTTTTCCCTGAATTATGACGGCGACGTGTTCCAACCCGACGTGTGTGGTTCCAGCAGGATGGGGCGACCGCCCACACCGCCAGAGCATCAATGGACGATATTCGCCCTCTCTTCCTGGTCGCCTTATTTCCAGGTTTAGCGATGTTCATTGGCCTCCTCGGTCCCCAGATTTATCCTTATGCGATTGTTTCCTATGGGGACACCTCAAGGCTTAGAGTATACGAGAACAAGCCCCGAACTCTGGACGAATTGAAGGACGCAATACGCGTGGAAGTCGCCCAAGTTGAGAGAGTATGTTGGAGATAACATCCAAGAACACCTCCAGCACTACATCAACAATTTCGGCCACCACATGCCTGATGTGATTTTTCACACTTGACTGTCTCAAATGCTATTTCCTTGCGAACTTGATTGCATCAATAAATTTGTTTTTGAGTGAAAATTAACTATTTTATGATTTTTTTAAAACCGTCCGTCCTCACTGCCGCACCCTGTATAAGTAGGTACTAATCTTATGTATTTTTCTTTCCACTAGGAGTTCAGAGGAATGGATTGTTCAAAGGAAAAACATTGCTATCAGTGGCTGCCAGCGAAGGAGATGTCGACACAATGCGTGTCCTTCTGGAGACCGTTCAGACTCAACCTGAAGAATTGCTGACCAACCAACCATTAGGTATTCTTCAAATTTATATTCGATCTGCGAATTTGGATTAAATTAGTTAACCATCATTAAAGAGTACCATTTTGCATAAAGGTGTAAATGTCATATTGTCATTGTTGTCACAGGTGATTCACCTTAACAACTTCTTATTCAACTTCCAGCACTTAGTTTTGTTGTCTAGTGTAAGGACATGACCGTCATAAATGGTGTTTTCAGTTGTTGTTCATGATTTATAAGTAAACATTCAGTGGAGAAATGGTAATTTGCCTTGTGCGAGTTGAGCCGAGTCAGGATCTGTTCCCACCACTATCGATGCGAAGGTGGCACAACTACTGTTCAGAACACGCGAATAGCTTCACTTTCTACGAAAATTTGCTAAAATGGCTAAAAACTGGCAGAATTCGTTAAATTTACAATTTTTTAGCAGTTTTTTACTCAAAACAAAATTTTCTTCTTCTTGGCTATGGTAGTGGTTCTCGATGGTTTCTCCCTTGGCGTATCTAACACTTGCTATTGTAGTGTGCAGGGAAACTCAAAGTTGAAGAAGTTTGATTGATTGGCCTTTGTAGCTTAGTGGCTTTTCCACATTATGTTCTTTCTAGGGAAAGGTACAGTTCTAATTCTACCAAGGTTTTTATGATCAGCACAATTTTAATCTGCAATCCCTCTCAAGTCCCAGTGTAGCCATCCCTTTCCCTGACATAGCAGTTTCACTTTCTTGGTAAAACGCGCTGTGCAAGGGACTTTGCTCACACGGGACTCTTTTTGAGAGCAAAATTGTAGAGCCCACAGTTCCATCCCATTATGACTGATCGCTGAATACAAAAATTCAGGGGCTCTCACTTCTTTTCTAAAAATAATATAAAAGCTACTTATGATTTTGGCCCATTTTCTTATTAAAAAAAAAAAAAAAATAGAAAAAATAAAATAAAAGCGCTCCGCGTTTTGCAAGAAACCCCCGGTTACCTCTATTTACATACATCAAATGAAATTATTGTAAACACAGAATGTGTACATAAACCCGTGAAAACAGCATAAAAGAATGACTCTGATTTTTCGGTGTATCTTATCCCTACTATGTCAAGTTGTTTTATTTATTTATCACCAGCGCTTTATTTGAAATCTTGAAATCCCTTGTCATAAGCTTTCATTTAAGCCCTCACACGAAAAATGCATAATTTACAGCCCCCTCCGAAGGTTTTTGGGTCCGAATGCGCCATATTTGATACCTCCTCATCATAAGCTTCCATTTGAGCCCTCACACGGAAAACACATATTTTTCCCCCACCCCTTCCTGTTTGGGAAATAAAATAAGGTGAAAATAATAATAACTGAGGTAAAAACTCGGAACGGAAACTTTAATAAAATGAGCTGACTTGTTGTTCAAAACAACTACATGCAAGCGGTACAAAAATCATGCTAAAAGAAACCAGAGGCGTCCAAAACATTACCCGAAAAAAACGTAAGCCACACACACATGGAAGCTGACCAACAACATGGTCTGATGGCATGATTTAGTCGATTGATGCAGTTCATTTCAGTTTTCTAGTTCGTCAATAGATAGAGCTATAATTCCCCGTTATGATCGCTAGTGACGCCAAGTTATTACTTAACACTTCCCCCGATGGGTTTGGGGTCCAAAGGTGCCATATTTGAAACCTCCTCGTCATAAGCTTTCATTTATTCATATAGCAATTTGGAACAGAGCCTCTGTGAGACAGGTGGGATAGGATTTTAACTTGCGGAACCACCCCAATCGCCTGAGTGAGCTCTTAACGCTAATTTCCATGCTATTTATTCTACGATACTGAAATTTGGAACAGAACCTCTGTGAGACAGGTAGAATAGGATTTTAACTAACCGAACCACCCCAATCAGCTGGGAGCTCTTAACCCTAATTTATATGCTATTCATCCTTTGAAGCTGAAATTTGGAATGGACCTCTGTGGGATAGATAGAATATGATTTTCACTTGCCCAACCACCCCAATCAGCTGATTGAGCTCTTAACCCTAATTTCTATGCTATTTATTCTACGGAGCCTCTATGAGACAGGCAGAATATAATTTTCTCTTGCCGCTGCACCCCCACCCCCCGAAATTCTTATTTCATCATTAGTTGTGAAACACTAATCTGCTTAAAAGAAAATGCGCTTAATATGTGGATCACTACGTGAGTACTGATCTATATTTTTCAAAATATTTCGCCACTCTTCGCTTTTAGCGAATTTTTGAAGAAAATTAAGCTATTGCTCTCGCCTCAAAATTTGTAGAATGTGAACTTTTGAAAAAATTTTATGCAGAAATCCGTTTTAGGCTATTTTGAATCATATTCTGAAGTTTAACGCATTTTTTTATGTATGTATGTATGTATGTGTCATTCCAGACGATAACTGTCCGTAGAATTGTGCTAGAAACTTCAAACAAATTTTAAAATGTTAAGGACATAAAACGAAAGTTCAAGTTCGTTGTCCAGCATGATCGGATTACATCTTCGGGTTTAAATTTTCAAAAATGTAGTCAACAATTTCAAAATAGCCTGTTTTTTGCGATTTGTTGTGCGAAATAATTTTTTCAGCATACTAACATGTGGTATATTCGGAATCAGCGTTAAATTTCCTATAAGAATATGTATCAAGTTTTTAAAAATTTCAAAGTTGAAAAATCAGTCAAAAATCGAAATAATGCCGTTCGCTAGTTGTAAAAATCGGTAATATTTGCATGAAACTTTGTCCAAATTCAGATTGAACTACTCTTATGGAAGTATCCCTGTATAACCAATCCTAGAACCATGCTGTTTAAAACGTAGGTAATAGGTGCTTGTTAAAAAAAAAAGTAATCACAACTGATGAGTTTACTCTGTGAAATATTCCGTCCTCCGATTCTCTCGGTCGCTCTCTTTAATATTTTACGCTCAACTGTTTTAGGACTTGATGTAGCTTTAGTACTGACTGTGGCTTAGAAAATATCAGCCATGAAATTATGAAGAAGTTCTATTTATGTATGTACTAGCACGCAGACCCAAAGTCGAAGATTCCTTCCAAAATTCGCTCATGGGGTCATGCTGCATGACTGGACTTTTTTTTTTATGTTTCTTCTTCAAATATTATGGCACATTATTTTCTAGTTGAGCTTTTTGTCATTTCTATTGTTTTGTTTTTCCCCGAATCATGAAGATTTTTGTTTCAGGGAATAACGGATATTTTGTGGTAGTTAGAGAGGGCGAAGAAGATGCCAACATTGATAAACGGAGGGTTAGAACTCAGAGTGAAGAGGTGACGACCCCCGAAGGCATGGCCGATCTTGAGTGGGACACAGAGCTAGAAGATTTATCTCCAGCGCACAATAAGGTAAACGCTGTCTATATTTTACGAGGTTAGCTTCACATATTATTCTATTACGAGTATAGTAACCAGGCCGATCTTGAACTGTAAAATGTTAACAATCCTAGAGGAAGTATTATAATGAATAATTGATTTGGAAAGTAACCAGGCTTGCTTACAACTCGGGTATTTCATTAACCAAATGAAAATGAATGTTTTTGATCGTTATCCAAGAGGGCTATTAACACTTTCGCGACGGCCGCCGTATTAATACGTCTGTACAGATGTCCTCCGTAACGCCTAAAGATACGTCGGCCATCAAGTGCTCCGTAACGCTTGCTGACGTATTTTGGCGTTTTCGAATTCCCCTCCATTCTATCGACTCTCATGCCATCCGTTGAGAGGCATTGTAACTAACATTTACGTCTAGTATCTAATAGATACTAGTATCTACTAGATCAAAGACGTTGTTGAGAGTTTTTATGCTCATCAAAATAGTGGGAAAAACGTTGACTTGGTTACTGTTTAGTTTTTTGCCCGCATTCGGTCTTTGTCATAATTTTATTCATACCTGTTTCCATACTTGTACATTCTTTTACGTTTCTATTCCTCACCATGGACCACCACAGGTGGACGGATGAAGAAATTCTTAAAGAAATAATAACCAGGAGTGACAGTGAGTTAGGGAGTGATGTGATTGACGTTGAAATTGAAGCTCGTTCAACAAACTTTTTGGATCAACTGAAAGACGATAGTTTTGACAATTTTCTCGATGATGGTGATCATAATACTCAGGAAATTTCAAATTCTAATATTCTTGATCCAGTTCCGAAAAGCGAAGGTGGTTCACCGCGGGTGGAGGGCCAATTATTCAGGCACAGGGGGTTGGCGGGCTCTGAGGCAGCCAGGCCAGGCGCGTTGCAATGGCTGAACGACGCCCGTCGCGAAGGGGTTTATTTTTTGCTAGACTTGCTAGTAGAAAAAGTTTTGTACAACACGAAAAAAAAAAAAAAAATCACTGATAAAAACTTGAAAGTATTTGTCAAGTGGTCAGTCTGAAATGATAACGATAACCTACCAAAACATTAACACAGAGAGTAATACTTGCCGCCAAACTGTACTTGGCATCTTTCATTTTGATGTCAAATTGAGATGTGTGGCATACAAAAACTACTGTATCTCCACTTTCATTAGCTGTTATTCACTAATTTTTGGTCTGAGGACAGTAAATCGGATGCTAACTAATTGATCCACTGATCGGCTGATCTAGGATTAAAAATTGATGATGGAACAGTGAAAACACTGACTCGCGGTTGTTATCTAGATCCTCTGTTACTAGACTCTGGAGTTAATCCTCGTTGGTGGAATTGGCCCTATGTGGTGAGCCCGACTCGGAGGACGAGAAAGTCCAGCCTCGTGTTCAGTACGTAAAGCATTTCACCGACCTCAATTTAAAAAACTGTATTTCATTGAACGAAGGAGGTGACGGCTATAAATTGATTGAGATATGTTCTAAGAGTACGAATAGGTCACGGAGCCATAGAGAAATCGATAAGAATGGAACCAAAGGAATTTGATAACTGCCATGGACTGTGATGACGACTCCCAAGACATGATTTCATGAAACGTATTCATGTCCAGATTTTATAGCGCTTTTTAGTACCTTTCTCAGTAAATGTAGTTTGTAAAAATAGAAATATGGTTTTATTGGCAAACCTTTCAAAATGTATTAGTATTTATTTTTCTCACTAACTGAACTTTCCTTTGCATTAACAGTAATTTTATGAAGATTTCACGTTCTATGTTCATGCTTTCTTAAGGATGATGACGTTTGGTCTTGTCAATACAAGTGGTATGCGAAGATTCTAGCTGACACTTCTCAGGTGGGGACGAGAATTGTATTCCATTATATTCTGTTAATAGTCTCCTCTCACATTAGTGTTCAGTGCCATCAACATGTAGACCCTCGTTAGAAAAAATCAAGGAATGGAGTTGGCAAAAAATAACCAATTCCAAAAAATCCGCTAGATAAATTGTTACACAAAGATTATTTTTATTTGTAGATAAACCTCCTGTCTGGATCAATGGTCTTCCCTGTTTATCAAAATTATTTCACTAATGTGTTTGAGATAATTCGATTTACACAATTTTTTCCCAGTTTTTGAAATTCAGCTTACTGTTGGCGTCTGAAAATGGCTTTTCGTTTAACAGTCGTTAATTATCTGGTCATAAAACGAAATCTTTCTAAAAAATAACTTCTTATAGCTTCTGAGTCTCCTATAGGTAGCGGAAACATTGTTTTCACTTTCGGGGGATGACAAATTTTTTCTCCGAAATCAAAATTTTCACTCGCATTTTTTACGTTTCAGGTCTTTCTGAAAAACTTTCGTTTCTTGCCTGTGTGTCGGAAATCCTTGTAACGAGCTTAATTTCCACAGTTTTCATCCGATTTTGATGGAATTTTCAAGGGATGTGTGGATTAGAGTTATGTGGTCCCTTATCCGTTTCATTGAGCTCAAATAAATACTTCACACTGCGCATGTGCAAAAGTAAATTTCATCAAGCATAATTTTTTCACGCCTTGGCCGTCGTCCGATCTCGCTAAATTTTGGAGGATAGTGGGGAGAGGACGATTTGAACATTCCATATTAGTTTCAACCCAATTGTAGCAATAGCAGCGTAAATGTGAAATCCTTGTAACAAGCTTAATTTCTACAGTTTTTGTCCGATGTTAATGCAATTTTCAGGGAATGTGCGGATTAGAGAGTAGATCATTCCCTATCAGTTTCATTGTTTCCAACTAAATATTTCACTCAGCGCATGCGCAAACTTAATGCCGTCTGATCTCGTTTAAATTTGAAAGATAGTTTGGAGAAGACGATTTGAGCATTCCATATCAATTTCAACACGATTGTATCGCATGCGCGTATGTAATCCTTGTACCGAGCTCAATTTCCACTTTGCATCGATTCTGATGTGAACTCAACCTCATTCGACTAGTCCTTGAAGGACGCTTATGTTTTGTTTTTCAAAGCGTAGTAATAACAAAGTAATATCCGTGTCGTTTTTTATTAAATTTTTTGCATAATATCTGCTACACTTACGTTTCATACTCCATCATAATTTGCCATTTCCCTCAACCATAGGAACCAGATATGGAATCTTGAGATAATTTAGAACATTTCAATGATGATTACATTCATGTTATGGGTACGAGGAAACTATGTACATCACACTGTGGTGACCTCACACTGGTTGGCAGGGGGGTCCCGCCCAAGCGGGAGGGGTGCTTTGACGTCCCCAGTGTGCGAAACTTTGAAAAATCGTAGAAGAGTGCGGTTGATGCCAAACTTCTTAGGATGGAATCTTCTTCCATATAAAAGTAGTTCAAATACCTTTTTCGTACCCATGGGTAACGCCCATTACTTAAAAGCTGGTTGGAAATTATAATTTTTAATTAAAAAGGAAAGTTGGAAGGAAGAAAGTTGTTGAACATTTTCTTTCTGATACCTCCTGTCACTCAATCGCAACACTACACCCTCTCCTAATGAATACAAAAATTAGCCGTAGACTCATCGCCTGAGAACATGGGCTAAGCCTAGCATCAGGCAGCACTATCGTTTCAGGAGTCCGAATTAAGAATGTATTTTGTACTATTTTATATTGTAATATGCATGTAAAAAAAAGAATGCAAATAAACCTATCCAATCCTATTTTATTCTACTTTCTTTAAAAGCTGCTTCTTATTAAAAGCAAGATTGTTTAACATTGCCACTTCTGTTCTAGGTCAGACAAGATGATCCTGAGACTGGCTACAATAGTAGTAGCAGAGTCGATGCTCAAGACCCTCGCGGGCGTTGTGCCTTGCATTATGCTGCTGAGTCTGGGCAACTGGAAGCAGTTGAATATCTTATTGAAGCCGGTGAATAAATATTTATGTTTGATCCTTATATTATGGCTCCAATTTCTCTCTGAACCAGCTGATTTTATGGTAATGTTGTGATGAAAATAGTTTTTAGTTACTAAGTAATTTTTAAAATATTGTTATATTTCGAAGTTTTGTTTTTACTCACTTGCCTTATTCAGGGAGCAAAGTGGACTTGGGGGACCGAGAGTCCTTGACGCCACTCCATCTGGCTGCAGCAAGGGGGCATCTAGAAGTGGTGAATTACTTATTGAAGATGAAAGCACATGTGAATGCCAAGTGTACAGATAAGATGACCCCTCTCCACTACGCATCTTCGAGAGGTCATGTGGATATTGTGACCACACTCATCTCCCATGGTGCTAGCCTCAATTCACTTGACTCCGGTGACCGAACACCACTCAAGCTGGCAGCATCTCGAGATCTCTATCAAGTTGTCAAAGTACTTGTGGAGAGCCGTGCAAAAGTCAACATCGAAGATGTCAAAGGTAGATTGTGTAACGTTATTGGATTATTATAAATCGATGTATCATTGAACCAAAAGACATAACTGGAAATGTTCATTATGTAGAATTGTAACATCATATCTGTAGCATCAAATTTTGTGTCCTGGCTGTCAACAGGAGACATTTTGACTTTCCTAAAGCTCGAAAAACCTTCTAGTTTGCATAGTAATTTGCAATACATGATACTCAGAGAAATCTTGAAAGCTCAGGGTGGATCAAACTGCCAAAAAGAGAATGACGGAACAGGCCTGAAGGAGAATATAATTGATAACTCAACTTACCTTGGGAAAGTTTGAGTAGAATTATAGTTAGGTCGTAGTAAAAGACTGTTTACTGACGCAGCTCTCATGTAGACACTGTATTGCGGTGAATTTCAAAGAAATAATTTGAAAAAATCCGCGAAGGCGAGATTTTTCAAACAAAAAACGGAAACTCGATCTCTCATGTTGGCCACCCTGCGCCCCCCGACTTCCGCCATGATCAGAGATGCTTGCTCACTCAAGTTCAAAGACATAAGGTGTAACAGAGTTACCGTCATCGAGGTCCTGTCAGGGCTTCAGAGATAGCGCTGTCGTCGTCCCGTTGGTGAAACAACGGGCGTCGCTGCCTTTTCTCGTGTTTTCTTGAAGTAATGTTCAGTTTGTAACTCTGTTACAAAGGTGTTTGCAGGTGAATGACTGGGTGAAGTAAAAGGCGTAAGCCTGGGTGGGCACTAAACAGTCTTCTACTGCGACCTAATTATAATTCTACTCAAACGTTCCCAAGGTAAGTTGAGTCATCAATTATAGTACCTACGGTCTTCCTAGAAGACTGATATTTACGGGGGCTATTATATAATGTCATTAATACTCATTACATGGTTTTTTGTTACTGAATGGGTATAAAACTGTAGTGTTCGTTTCTTCGAATTTACATCTCTACTCATCCACTTAATTCAAAACCGCTTTTTATTTTCTGTGCATTGTGTATTTGAATCTGGTTCGTGGTAGACAAGTCTTAAGGTCTTCAAAACAAAGTAAAGGCAATCACCACAACGCTGGCCAGATACAGCAGTAGACATCTAGTTGGTGCATTCAGTCTGTGTATCTTGTCTGAGAACAGTCTGAGCTCAGCCTGAGCTCGTTTGAGTTCTAACTTCACTTCTTTAAGGGTTCGCTCTCTCCAAGTGGGTGGGGGGCGCCTTGCGCTCCGGCACCTGCACAATATCGCTCCCATACTTTCATGTGTCTTTCACTCTCTAACGCTAATTTGAAATGATTTATTGTTGTTGATGATAATGATTGCAATCTTCATCCATTTATATATTTCCATGGATTGGATGTTGTCATTGTCATAGGTACAATAACTTTTCAGAGGCATTTCTCTGTGTTTATTTTCCTCAGTGACAAGTTAGGTAGACTTACAATATGTAGAATATAATTCACGTGTTTATTAATTTATTGTACAATTTACTGTTTTAAGGTACTCGATTGATATTGCGGTTAGGTTAGTGGCAGAAAATATGGTCTACTAAGAGCATCAATTTAAAAGACCACCACAATATTGTTGTATCGTATTTTGCCCAAATCTGTGGCCTTTCCTATTTCTTCTTCATTCATGGCTACGATTTCGGCGTTGACACCTTCTCTTTCTCACTCTTCCATGAATTAAGACTCTCAGCCCCTCAAATGACAATGTGTGGAAGAGGCGCGATGGAATGGGGTAGGGATCCCTTCCAAGGGTGAGGTGATTAGTCTCTAGCACCTAGAAGATGACCTGGAAGCTAAAAAGCTTCAGGTATAACCTCGGGGGTGGTAGTTACAAGAAATAGGAAGGGGAAACTATCCAAATCCATCACACACCCTGGTCAAGAGAATCCCATTGGTCGGGAGGAAGGAAATGGTTGAGTGGTACAACAAATCAAGTGCTAACAAAGTAAAAGAATCCCCCTTACAGCCAGTCAGATGAAGTGAAGGGAGGGGGGAGAGTTGATCAACTAAACTAGTTTAAATGGATCAATTAAACTAGTTTAAACAATGTGAAGGGGGTAATTCCAACCTTTACAGAAATGGACCTATCATTGGTAAAATATATTGAGGGATATCCTCATTTGAACATTTACCAGCTCTGTCACTTTTGATAATTTCGAGTTTTTCAAGTACATTCAACATACCTACCTCCCTTTTTACAAAAATGAAGAAATTCTAAAAATGTTCTTTTTTCCGTATAATTCATTGCATATAAACATATTAAAGATTTTATTTTTAATTTTAACTAACTAGGGAGTGTGGGTGAATGAATAGGAAGATTGACCAGATGCGAATGTAAGGTTACCACCCAATCTAAGCCCTGAAGAAGATGGATAAATTTACCATAACGTTGGCATAGACAAGACAATTTTTATTCAGACGAGCCCTCTAGAATTCACAAAATTGAGTCAGGAGTAGTCAAGAAATTAACCAACCGATTTAATTAAAATTGTAACTATGATTGGATTCCTTAAAATAATTCCCAAATTTAGATTTTCCTATATTTTCCCTGAAAACCTCTTCATTTTTTGTCTATTCATTCTCAAAATTCCCTACCAGTTTGACCATAATGTTCATGAGCGCAAGAACATTTTAGTTTTAATATTTCAAGAAAATGCCAATAGATATTGCAAAATTGAATAGGTGTGTCAATGAGCATAATACAAATAAAAAGATGCAAGGAAGTTTAGTTTCGACTGGCTCAGAGTACATATACATTTTTTTAAATGCCGCAAATTATTTCACAAAGGTTTATTAGATAACCCTTTTGCACGTATAGACAACTTTTGAGATATTATACATCAAATTTTCATTTCTCAGGTTACACAGCTTTATGTGAGGCTGTGTGGCAGAAGAATGTTGCGATGGCTCGCCTACTTCTTGAGGCTGGGGCCAAGTTAACTCCCACCCCTTTCTTATTGCACTATGCCATATTGCACCGCCACTCGGAGATGGTGGAACTGCTGCTCGAAGCTGGCGCTATGGTCAATATAAGAGATGATCATGGGTCCACTCCTCTCATCGTGGCTGCTGTCACAGCACAACCCACTGTAATCCGGCTTCTTTTGAAATATGGTTAGCTTCTTCAGACTCATTCTGTGAAGTTATTCAATGCATACACCTCAAAAACTGGCTTCATCATCTGCATTACTCTTCTTCAGGTGCCCAAGTTGATTTCTGTGGAGGCTTGTCCTGGAAAACTCCGTTGCTGTCAGTCTTGCAGACAGACCATATCCCAACAGATCTTGGTGTCATTCTCGAGCTCATCATGGGTGGTGCCGATGTTGATAAGGCTTGCTGGGAGATGACTCCCCTTAATGCTGCCCTCTGTCATCACAAGGTAAGTAAGTTTAATAATATCATTTAACTTTATTGTCATAGGATTTCAACTTCAACTATGATATCCAATGTAGTTTTTTGTTCCTAAAACTGGGCATTCTCATAAAACTCAAGTGAGTTCGGGTTTAATCACTTCAATTCCAGTTCAATACCACTGTTTTCTGATTTCGGTTCATTTGTTATTATTCACTCAGAAAAGCAAGTGGTTACTATGAAATAACTTTTACGTGCGTTACGAAGGAGTCCGTCGTCACTAGCAAGTCCAGTACCGGAGGCGAGTGCTTTCGATGTTAAGAATCATCATCGCTGTCGAAACAGTACTGAAGTCAGTCAGTCGGTCTGTAACTTTATAGAGGGGTCAGTGACGGGGAAAGGGTGGAGAGGTGGAGGTGATGGGCGGGGGTAGTGGCAGGGAAGAACTGAAAGGTCTTGGACAGTTGACAGACTGACTGGACTGACTTCAGTAGTTTCGATAGCCTGATGATGATGTCTTTACATCAAAAGCATTCGCCCCCGGTACTCGACTTGCTAGTGACGACAGGCTCCTCCGAAAGGTATAAATGATAATTTCACTATTACTACTAGCGGAAATAACCCTTTAGATATAATATCATTGAATTACGTTTCAGTTTGATGCTGCTAACTTGTTGCTTAGGCATGGTGCGTCCACAAACCCTCGACAAGGAGCCAAGTCTCATGATCCCATGTTTATTGCGAGGCGGACAGGAGCCCTTTCAGTTGTACAAACTCTAGTCTTATGTGGGTAAGTTATTATTGATTCAGTCTCATTGAGCTTAGGTCGTACTCACTTGTGTACAACTATCATTTTCACGACTGATGTTAGCAGTAACGTGAAAAGATACTACAAAGCTTGTTATACTGCATAACTTTAAGACCCCATATTTATTCCCAGGTACGATTTACAGAAGAATATTCCAGAAATTTCGTGGTTTAATCCTGATATCGTCCCTGATCCTAACACAACTGAAGGTGAGTTTAAAAAACAAAATAATAGATTCAAATCATGTTTCAAAGAAAAAAAAGTGCTTTATTGCGGTATAGAATTCAGAAAATTTCGTAGTTCATCCGTGTAGTTTCTATAAAATTCATTGCAGCAGAAGAAGAGAACTTATTTCTGTTCTAGAACCAAACATGTCAACCATGTATCATGTTTTCTCCTCGATTCCAAGCGGTTGCAATCATGTTCACAATATCAATTATTGAGAATGATCACCTGTGTGTAAACAATTATTTATATAACCATGCTCATAACTCAGTTTGTTGGACACGCACTTCGCAGTAGTTAACATAATATTGTTGGATAAATCGAGAGCTTTCGAACGAATGGTCAACGAATTTTGTGGGATGAAAAACGACGAAGTACCATTTCCCTAGCAACGACTCGGTTGTAGGCGGAAATCACTGTAACACTATATGTTTCGTGCGCGGAAAAAAATTGACTCGCAAAATTTGCTAGGACCCCAGGGCTAAAACATGATACATGTTAAAAATGGTCAATGCGAGTGGAAATTTTGGTTTTGGCAAAAAAGTTATATCCCAAAAGTAAAGAAAAGTTGATCTGGTTTTTAGTTTAGTTTAAAAATTTTAAGTTTAGTTTATTGTTTGTTATATTGTTATAAGTTTGGTTAAATTGTTAAAGATCACCTACGTGGCAAAAGAATGTTCTCTAAATAAGATTCTGTTATTCAAACAATTTTTTGCAGTTTTATAGTTTTTTTTAGCTCAATTTAACAAATTCAAGGACATTTTCAGCATAATTTTGTGCACAACTTTTTGCATATTCTAATCTGTAGTTCATGAACTTTTTCTGAGTAAAATTCTGCTATAAAAAATATAAGCTTGAAGTATTTATTTCTGCCATTTTTTGTGATATTTTTGGCACATTTTTTAAAAATGTGACCAATTTTTGTGCTAATAAAATGCTGTCTAATGAACCCATCCACATTACCGAAGGTAGGGTAGCTTTTCATTTGAGCGAGAAGACGGAAAAAAAAATTTATTCTTCCAAAATCAAAGTACGAATTTCTTATAACGTCGCTTCCTCATCATCTATCGGTCTATTTTCATTCAAACTTTGGGGGTAGTTGGTTATATGTTCCAGGCCCCCATGGAACATATAATATACATATACATAGGGTTGCCCTTTGTATTTTAGCGTGATTGGGGTTGAGTAACTATTAGGCATGCGCAAAACTAATATTGGTTGATACTCCGAGTCTAATGGAGCGTTGATGAAATTTTCAAGGAGGCGCGGGTAAACCTTCAAACTTTCTTATGAGCACACGACAAATAAATTATATACTTTGCAGATTAGCATGTCTACACATATATTACTTTTCTGTTTTGCATTCTATCATTTCGACTCGTTATTTGTTCTTCAACTAATTCTATACGGCTATAATACAATATGTGAGAAAGCTAATCTGCCCACCATACTTGCAATATTTTTTTCTTGAAAGCTTGATTTTTAGGCAAAGAACGGATTGTTGGCTTTGTTTCTTTACTAGAGAGAAAGAATTACCTACTCGACTTAGAAATAGAAAATACATTTGATGGAAGTAAAACCTCTTGAAACTTTGAAAATACAAATACTGAGTTCTTTGTGGAAGTATTTCCTACCATTCTATAAATGTCTCAATGGATAATAACCTAATTAATGCAATATTTGAATAAGGACTACTTTTCCAGTTTGGAACCCTAATCCTGCTTCCTTGACATCACGAATGGATAATTACATTTTTCAGGGTGGCTGAAGATTCAGAAATGTGTGCCCCTAAAACTATGTGAGCTGTCGAGGATCAAAGTACGGAGTCTTTGGCCACGGCGGTGCAGCATGGCTGACTATGTTCGATCTCTTGGTCTTCCGCGTCTTCTCGAAGAGTATCTCATGATCTCCGAGATTCAAGGGGATTGCTCGGAGCTTCGTGGATCTGCCAGCAAACCCAATTTCAGCGTCTTTTGGGGCTTTGTAGATTAGCATTTAGCTACCTCGATCTCTTATATTTTATTTCCATGCATAAAACGTTATGGAGCCCATAGTAAATCCAGTCTTAGGGGTTTTGAATAATATGCATTTTTCTGAATCAGAACTATTGGTGGCACTTTTAAATTCACTATGAATACAATGCACGTCTGCAAATAGGTAACTTAATTTGTTTTCGCAAAAAATAATTTTCTTCCTAAATTCCTTATGCCCACTCTAGTCAACGAGAAAACTGGTCTTACATTTTCATTATCTCAGCGAAGTTCGAACTTTACTTCATAGGATGCCAACCAAACCACAGAATTGCTGAGGAACTTGAAGAGTTCCCAAAGCTAGTTTCCTAGCTCTGTAGTTTTAATTTGGCGGTTGAAGATTTCAGCCAAGAGGAAACCAAAAGTGGATGCTATTTTGATGACGTCTAGTTGTTGAAATATTGACTTGTTTTGAGGTACTGTTCATCCTGAGGCAACACTAACTTTTCATCGACAACCAAGAAGGTCACCTAACCTAACTTAATGTCAAGTTATTAAAAGCAGAAGAATCAGTCAGCTTGGGCTGACAACACTAAACGCGAGAAGCTGGTAACCCCCCTGTAACTTCCCTACTGAATAGTTCCTGTTTTGTTATAAAAATCATCCTAGAATATTAACACAGAATGTGTTTTAGCCTTGGCATCTCCAACCGGAAACGAAACGCGTATTTGTAACGAAAATGTGTTGCGTTTTTGTGCAACGAAAATGTGTTGCAACAATTTACTGATGATTTCTGCTTACAATCGAGTCATTGCTAGGAAAATGGTACTTCGTCATCTTTCATCCCACAAAACTACTGCGAAGTGCGTGGCCAACAAGCTGAGTTATGAGCATGGTTATATGAATAAATTGTTTACACACATGTGACCATTCTCAATAATTGATATTGTTAACATGATTGCAACCGCTTGTCAATTTCTGATAATTCATGTTATATGAATAAATGAAAGCTTATGACGATGAGGTTTTAAACATGGCGCCTTTGGGCCCCAAACCTATCCGGGGGGGGGGGGGGGGGGGGGGGTAAATATGCATTTTTCGTGTGAGGGCTTAAATGTAAGCTTATTACGAGAGGAAGGTTTCAAATATGGTGCCTTCGGACCCCGAAAACATACGTGGGAGGGGGGTGTAAAATATGTATTTTTCGTGTGAGGGCTCAAATGAAAGCTTATAATGAGGAAATTTCAAATATGGCGCTGGTAATAAATAAATAGAACAACTTGACATAGTAGTGATAAGATACACCGCAAAATCTGAGTCATTATTATATGCTGGTTTCACAGGTTTATTGTGAAAGGCGTGAGCTAAAACACATTCTGTTTTTCAATAATTTCATTCGAAGTAAGTAAAGAGAGGTAATCGGGGGTCCAGGGGGCTAGCCCCCAGGCGAGCTGCGGAGCGCTAAAATTAAAAAATTTCAGGTATACAATTAAAATTGGAAAAGGACAAGCTTCAAAAAAATGTTACAGCTAATTTTCCTTTCCTAGGACCAATGTTTCTAGAATTATTACCTTCTGGAAAAATCCCCTAGGATGAATCTAGTTGACTAGGTTCCTGAGTGAATTATTAGGTTTTGGTTGGGAAAACTCCAAGAGTGTGCGAAACAAACAGTGATTTTAGTTATTTTATTTTTGATTCACGGACAAGTGATTCATAGAAAAAAGGAGCGGGAGATGTTCTTTTCCTTCTCTTAACCTCTACATTACATTTTCCTCTAATACCTATCCTCTGCATTACCTTTACAGGGAATGTAGAGAATAGCTAAGAAAGTGATGTGTTTTTTCTCCTGTTTACCCTCCGGGAAGGTCATGGACAGTTAAGGCGTGATGACTGTCATCAGGAGGAAGATGAAGAAAAGAAAATTGGTGGTCGGTTAATACTCATTGGTGTTACCTTTTGTATTTAAGAACAAATTAACGTGTGTTGTAAAGGGTGTTCCAGTTAACATGGTCCAAACTTCAGGGTTCGATTCTACCCCTTCACTTTGGATGCACTTAATTGGTTGTAACTCCTGCTCCATTCCCTTTCTCTCGACCAATGGGATTCAATCTCCCTTCACCTGTGTCTATATAAGCTGTGTCCTTTCTAATGTTTCTTCATTTATTGTTTGTTACTGATGCTGGCCTAACCGTCGAAATCGATTTAACATTGTAACTCTTCATTTTTTGTGGAAATAGACAACGTTTATCACTAACTTCCGTTTTTAAATGGGTTTCCACAACTTCGTCACGAGTGATTTAGATCGTGTTCGATTCTACGATCGATTTCCGACAAAAAAATTTCACGGAGCAATTTTTCGAAGAACGCTTCGTTTTTGAGTTATTCTACTTTCAAGAATTTTTTCAGTAATATGGCCATAACTCCCTTACATTTCGACTTGAAATTGAGAATAAGAATACCTTTGGAAAAAGCATTAAATTTCCTATATGTCGATGCTCCACTCATGTTTCCAAAACGGAAGTTGGTTTGTTTTTTCCGAGCCCAAACTTGAAATTTTGTGTTTTTCCTCATACGTGATGCCAATTTCACTAAGGATTTTCACCTAAATCGTAGAAAGGAAAATCAATGCGAACCGTAGAAAAAACATCTTCAGATTCTCAGCTTTCCAACGATATAATCAATTTTTACTTTACTTGGATAATTGGGGGAGAAAAGTATGTTCGTATGTTGAAAAACGTAGTTTTTTCTACGGGTTTTGTGAAAAATACTAGTTTGGGGTTGATTCCTACGTATTTTTTTCACGCTGTATCGAATGGTAACCCTCGCAGATCTCTTCAACTCCGTTACAACTGAGTTTCACACTTTTACTAACACCCTTAAAAACACATAAAATTGAACATAACAAATAAACTAAAACTGGTTAGTTAAAGTTTAAAACTCGGTTGTAACGGAGTTGGAGGGATCTGCAAGTGTTACCATTCGATTCAGTATGAAAAAATACGTAGAAACCGACCCTAGACAAGTATTTTCTTAGGGGGTAATTTTTCACGAAAACCCTCGATTTCATAGAAAAAGTTCCAGTTTAATGGCAAAATACTCGTTCTAAATAATATTCTGCCATTCAAAAAGAGATTTTGGATTTTTAACTATATTGCAGTTTTATCGAATTTTTTAGCATTTTAACGAAATTTAAAATGTTCTATTTTATAGTTAATAAACTTTATTTGAGCAATATTCTGCTAAAAATATAAATTTAACGATTTTTAGTCATTTTTTGCTATTTTTAGTGATTTTTTAGCACTTTTTTTGAAATTTGACCAATTTAATGTGCTCAAAAATGCTGGCCAACGAACTCGTCCTTTCGTTTGGAAAGCTTGATTTTTTGGCGCAAGAACGGAATTTTTATCTCAATCCTAAGGAGAGTTATCGTCTGGAAGGACACACACACACACACAATATATATATGAAAAATGTTAAACTCAAGTCATTTCAGAATGTCTCAAAACAAATTTCAGTGAAGAAAATTTTCGAAAATTTTGATTTTGAAATTCTTGGAGCCATTGCAATAGCTTCATTTTCTACAAAAATTCGCTAAAACTAAAAAATCTTAAAAGCGGAATAACTCAAAAACGAAGCGTTTTTCGAAAAATTGCTACGATACATTTTTTGTCGGAAATCGATCGTAGAATCGAACCCTGAAGTTCGGTCCATGTTATCTGAGATAACCTGTATAAATATCAGTGAACCAATGTGATGAATATTGATGCAGTGTAGAAGTATCTGATTCCAGATGGGGCCATGTCTTCTGAATTAGTAGATCGCAGCTTTGGTTTAATCCTCTTGACTTTCTCTAGTTAAAATCCAATTTTGGTATATTTTGGCTAATGTGCATTATGTATCATTAGTGATGATACTTATTTATTACTATTAGCTATATAATTATTAATATTCCGTACTACGATTGCAAACACCAGCAATCATGTTAAGTACTGAACTATAAAACGGCGAGAAAATGTAGTTTGTAGGAAATCTAGCTCTCGAGTGTTCAGAAAGCAAATTTGGCATGAATTGTTTGGAATCGGACTCTAATCTACAGTGCAGGATTTAGAAAAAGCTAATATTTTTCATTTTACTACACATGTGCAAAGCAAATAATCGTTGCTTTTATTGCACTGTAATACGATTACAGACAGTGAGTAATTACGATTTCACTCATGTACACACAGTCTACCTCATATTAGGAACCCATTGTTGGTGCTATTCATTCGTTTTCGCTGTGATCGAGGTAAAAGCTATTAGCGAAATTATCAATATTAGGTAAGGTATTTGTAGGTTGTACCTTCATGATGTATGTATATCAATATTCGAATAGTTAAGAGCAAACTTTCAGGAATTACTTGGGGATTTAGAGGACGTGAACCTCCGACCCAGATGGGGAACCGGCACTTGCTGCTGGTATCTCAAAATAATCCTTCAGAAGCATTCAAATTCTAGAATTCAAAAATTAATAATACATTAGCGTGTTAGATAAAACATCAAAATTTCTACACAACTCATGCTGAAATTGGATGATGTTCCATAGTTCGTAATGAAATAGTACAAATATAGTATGTACCTATTATGTGGTAGAGAAAGAGATGATCGACCCACAATATTTATGTTGTCAAATTATCAGGATAAGGGTAAAAAAACGAATAAAAGTCCTTATCGCCGAGCTTTCGGTTTATATAAAACCATCATCAGGGCTCAAGAATCTTCTATGGTGTCAAAATATAGGACACGGTCATGGATTGTGAGTTAAATGTCATAACAAAAACAAGAACTGGTTGCAGTTGAGGCTGACAACGGTTGCCACATAAATAGGACTCAAAAACTAAAGGCTAAAATTGAAAAATTTTGAAAACACTGCTGGCAAGCATACAGAGCTAAACTAAGCTAAAATCACTCTTTTTCAGTTTTTGACCCTTATCCTGATAATTTGACAACATATGAGGTAGGTATTTTTGAGAATACGATAACGAATCTACTTATTAATTTTAAAAAACAAATATTGAATGATTATAATCTTTATTTTCTTTGATTAATCCCCATTATTATCTCAGCATTTTAATTTAATAGCAAATTCTCAATCTCCAAATGGCCTAAGGCTTCCACGTTGCTGTTTTCGAAAACGAAACGAAAACTCCTTTCCCTATCGTGAGCCAAATGGATTTAGAGTTGTGTACTCTTGTAGAATAAAACGTAAAAAATGCTATAATTGAGACGTAATAAAATAAAATGTATTTATCGACCAAGCAATGACATTGAATGATAATTTTTGGACATTTTCAGAATATCAAATTTGGCTACGATGTAGAAGCGCCAATCCCCTCTAATCTCCTCTCTCAACAATGTTGTACAAGCGCGCCATGTATTGCAAAGTTCCAAGTGTACAGACGTAGGTACATTGGACCAGATAGCCGCTACCCTCCTCACCTCTGGGCATCTTCTCCGAATTCACCCGAACCTATAACGACTAACGGATGTGAGAGTTTTCATCGTCATTTGAAAGATCACTTTCATTCTCCTCACGGGTCCCTTCATTTAGTAATTGATGTACTGAAGGGCGTGCAGGCAGAATCATTATAGATCCCAAGAAAAACTGAAAATTCAAAAACAATGACAACCTTAGGACGTGCAATTGTACAATTGTGAAATTTTGAAACTGCATGCTGACGAGGTGACAAGAAGAAGAAGTTACACCAAGGTGAGTCTGATTCTGTCTGAAATAATGTCCTGGGAACTCCCAGTCCGGCGCTTTTACAATAGTGGCGTTAAGCCGATTTCAAAATATGAGTGCGCTTTTACAACAGTCGCGTTAAGCCGATTTGATATGTTTGTGCGCTTTTACACCTTTTTTAGCCCCCATTGGCGCTTTTGCATGTTGCCGTCAAATTTTGTATGGTGCAAATCCAGAAACGCTCCCCAAGGCCAATCTAACACGATTGACTAAAGAAACGATTTTATAAGAAACAAAAATTGCCGATTCAAGGTTACAAATATCAACACCGATCTCTCTTTACCCTTAACTTATCTCGATATCGTATGTATGAATTTTTTCATTATTCAACGATTTCTCCGTAGAGACTAGTTTTTATAAGTATGTTTTTTTTAAATATATATGTATCAATACAAACTATTTTATAGAACGTTTACGATATATATGATAATTTATTGTTGACTCTGGTTAGGTACCTTATGTGTATATTTATTTTATAACAGTTATGTGAAGACTTATGTGTAGGTGATAAAATTTGTTACAAGTTCTATAGATTTAATGTGTAGTTGCATGCATAGTGTAGGAAAAGGTATTTAATGTTTGAAATGTGTACGAAGTCAAAGAACAGTGAAATCAGAATTTCACGGGCTGTTTTAGTTGGGCTTCAATGGGATGTATTTGCAATAAGTAAAGGAAAACATACAAGCGTACCGTGTGAGTAAAGATACAAGAGTTTTTGACATGGAATATGCATTAGCCTACAACTTTTCAACTAGAAATCAATAGAAAATTATGTCACTTTGGAGCATAGGTAGCAGACCTAGGTACCCTAGGAGGTGGGAGCAACCAACCTCTATCACGGTCCATGTATTTATGGACCAATATTTTTGACATCGAATCAAGTTCCTATGCACATTCGAAGTCAAGCTTTGACGTCAACGCTATCTGCAGCTTTGCAAAACTCGCTTATCGTTCTTGTAATTCAGATCTACTGACGTGTCAAAAAAGTTGTTCGATTTCCCAAGTTATAAGTTTAGAGATTGTTCAGTTTAAGATGTATCATTTTACAAATAATTTTATGATTTATTTTTCATAACCTGGATAAGAGGTGAGGTAACCTGCGCTGATTTGGCTTTCAAAAATTACTGCAAGGGGCTACTTACTCGATTTACGAAATGAATGCCTCTAGTATTGTTTCTAAAGCACAACATTAAATACAAAGATCGAAAGTATCACGATATCACTTCTCACGAAGAGTAAGGCAGATTCTCGTGGGACGCTGCCTTAACGCATTCCCAGATCTGAGTCATCTTCTATTTTGTTGTTATACATAGGCCTGTGAATACTGAAAGGTTTATTTCTTCGCAACTAACAACGCATTGCCCCACATCTACAATGCCAAATGATGGCATTAAACACAAGAATTCAAATCAGGTTGTCTAGAAGTTTTCCGATCGATGATCTGCACTGAATGTGTTAAGGTATGTCCATAGTGCACCATTTCTCGCTTCAAGGGGCCAATTCACGATCCTGCGGCATGAAGTGGGGTGTGCAGCGAAGTTCCCCCTCTTCGCTCTCCTGCCTCAGAGCGTGTTCTCCATACAAGATCCGTTGTTCAAAGCTCGAACCGAAGGTTTCCCGCAGCATTATCCATTCTTTCCTATCCCAGGATCCCATGAAAGTTGTTTATGGATAATGGCACCTTATTAAAGCACAAACCAGAAGTGTGGCGAGAAACCTGCCGCATTGTAGCAGGTCTGGCCTTTGTGGACAGCTTGCAGGAACTTGCTCTTTCTCGCAGCAACCCCTGCATCGGACTTCGGACATTTTACCGCGAACTGATCAAGCGGGTGAAGCAAGGACAAGAAAGTATAATTCATTCTGGTAGGCTACGATCGTAATCCCAAACCAATTGCTGTTCTTATAGGTGATTTAAGTGATGGAGTATCATATCATGATCGTCACAGCTTACTTCCATGTTAAAAAAAGTTGTAATCATTAGTGTTATAAGGTGAGGTAAAATACTTAACAAGACTTTATAAAAAAGGCCTTTCTGTCCTTAAATTGGTTTTTTTTTATTTTTTTATTTTATTAAACTCCCAACATTTCTCCCCAGGAACTGGAACATCTTCAGGAAGATGAAAATTCAAAGTGTAAAATACCTATCAACTTACTTATAGTTTTCTTTTTTATATAAAAATCGAATTTAAAGTTATGAGTTTATGAAAATCAAACTAGCCGCTCCGGCTCGCTTTGCTCGCCTCATAATAATTAGTGACCATAATTATCTAATTCAAGTTTTTTTTGTAAATGAAATATGTAACATCTGAATTTATATGTATGGAAGCTAGAATTAAATATAATGAGGCTAAAGTATGTTCCATGTCCTATTTATTTACTTTTCATTTATTCATTAATTTACTTGTTTGCCATTAACCACTCTGTCTCTCTTTACGAGGTGCACTATGCCACGGTTTTTATAATTTTTACTTACACAAGTAAAACAATAATATTGTAAGTACAGGGTTCTTTTCTTTCTCATATTATAAATAAACTGTTTCCAGTCACATTAACACTTGTACACATAATCATCACACGGAAATGATAGTCACAGATACCAGTGAAATTATACTATTATACCTTCTATAAGATATTGAAACAATATCAGATTCAACAAAACAATTTCAATATCTCTAATATCGACTCTTTCAATTTTAGAAATAAAAAATTGAAAATTTGACGCAAATATTGTGTATTATTCTATTTACCTACTCTACCTTCCTACTAGTAGAATTTTAATCCTGGTTAAAAGAATAAGTGTTGCAGTGAACGTGTTAAATAGATGCACAGCCACATTTTGAAGTAATTTAAAAACTAAGAGGCCCTTATTTTTTTCATTTTTTGATAAATGCATTATTATTTTAATTTTATTATAGTGTGCACTGTCAATGACTGTCAACTATTCCATTCATTATTTTATGGTATTAATTGATCGCTTATGTTAGGGCCCAAAAATATTTGATACCTCGACAGAGTTCAAACTTGTGCCATTGCTTACAAAGAAGAAATTTTTCTTTAGTCACAACGCTCCAATGAGGTGAGCGATGAGGCACATTTAACCAACCCTCTTCGACTGTGGAAGTTTTCCTTGACCATAACATTTCCCCGGAGTCAAAAACCAGCCGTATCGGCTAGTTTGGGATCGGACAAACGACGAAGTGAAACTGCAGGCAGCTTGCTCGGTAGAAGCTCGCTGGAAAATGTCCAGTCAGGCGAGCGAGGCCATTGCAAAAATGTCATTTGAGAAAAATGTAACTTGCAGCCCAATTTCACTCGTCTCTTCACAGCTTTGTCAGGTCACCCCAAACAGATGTGAGCCCATATTTTTAATCAACTACCTAACCACATGAAGACTCTCCCAGTACGATCATTCACAAGTGATGTCAAAAACTTCCTATCAGTGCAAAACTGTATTCTGTGAACAATTTTTTTTTTTTTTTTAATTTAAAATTTTGTTGAACATTATTTATAGTTTGAATTTTTCTCTCTACTTGTGTCTCCTATAGTTTTTTTGTTTATTCACGAATTGCATTTATTTATTATTATTTGACGTTGTATTGCCTATATTGTAGGCCTTTACATTAATAATAAACCTTTGAACCTTTGTCACTGCGTTTGTTTTTACTCAAGTGAGCGAGGAAGTGAAAGATGCTACGTCAGGGAATGTGATGTTAACAGTCTTTTGGTTCAAGAGGGATTAATTAATTGTTTTGTATTATTTTGGGTCCTATCAACTGTGCCAACTGTCACCACCCGAATATATTTTGATACTTCGACTGAGTTCGAACTCGTGTCCTTGCTTACAAAGGATAAATTTCTCCTTGTTTGCATCGCCCCAACCAGATGACCTATGAGGCCTACTTAATCAAACCTCTTCGACTGTGGTATTTTTTCACGCAGAATTCAATTGTGACATTAATTTTGAATTTAGAGCTCATTTACACATTTAAAATTCTGACTTTGGGTCCTTTAGAAGGAGAGAAGGAAAGAAAATGACCCAAATTCAGAATTTTTAATGTGAAAATGAGCTCGAAATTCAAAATTAATGTCACCATTGAATTCTACGTGAAAAATTGTTAAACGTGCCACACTTGACTTGAGTGAAAATGTCTTCATTGGACATTTCAATGTCCAATTTTGGGCAATTATGGAAGTGGCGTAAAAAAATCGGCCGAGGTGGCTAATGTTCATGAAATTTTGCGTAGAATCCGAATATGCAATAAAAAATAGGGGTTCACATTTGAAATAACGAAGTTACTGCGCATTTGGACACTTTTGGGCAGTGGGCAATAGGCTATATCGATAGAGAATCATCGATTTAGTGGGGGTAGGTTTTTTGTTTTAGTGCGAAATAAGCCCGAAATAACGGCTTATCCACCCTTTCGTCGCCACTCTGTATATCCTAATACACATAATTTTATGTGCAAACATTCATGTTACCATAATGTCGTGGAATGCTGTTCAAATAATAAATAATCATACTATATTCAAGAGATAGATCAACTATCACGTTGATTTTGATCTATCAGACACGAAGGAAAAAGAGTTAATTTTTTTCGAAACAGTCTCCTTGCTGGCCGTTGCATCCACTTCTTTATATTTAATCATTTAATAATGATTAACAGGACGTTTACATTTGTTTTCGTCACGTCACGGTGGGGTTTTCTATTGAGTTTCACGTACAACCAATGCGTTACTAGGGAAGTGTAACTCCCTTAGTTTTCATAGCAGGAAAATCGTTAGCCACTTTTCGGAATGCTCTCATTTTATCACAGCATCTCATAATCCCTAAGCCTCTGTAGTGTCAAGGAAAGCTGATTTATTACGCTCAGTTATAAACTAAGTTTTGCTTATAAATTCAATGTATTGCTAAGTAACCATGATGAACTAATAATGTACAAAATTAATTATTATTAAATGATCTGACTGTAGAACCATTGTAGGTCTACCGTCCGTTTTTAACAAATCCGGTTTTTTTTAACAAGGTCTTCATATGCGAGGGTTTTTTTTTTTAATTTCGGTCGCTAGACTCTTTGTTTTTTACCTGCCACAAACACGGAAACGTTTTGTATAGTAGTTCAATAAATTCCATGAGAAACTCGTGATTACACTGCCGCAAGTCCGACATCACAAATGGGGGACTATTTATACCACATCACGTGCTGTCTTGTCGTATCAGTTCTCGGAAATTGGTGCTCCTCCCGTCAAAGCTCCAATCCAACCTCATTTCGATTCGACAAGACGTACGATTTGTTGTTCACACGCACCCACAATATTCCGGCAAAACGTACAATAAGTTGGAGCGTGTAAACCACTCAATGTTGTTATTAATAATACAATAAACAACGCACAGACATGGTAAAATCACACATGAAAAATACAATACAGAAATGCAATACATAATAGAGGCACAACATAACTTGCAGTTACTAAATAACAAAATACAAAGGCTACCTATATAATGTGTAGTAAAAGAGGTTTACTAAACCACAATAACATGAGAATAAATTAATTGAGCAAAAGTGATTACAAAAAGAAGGGTCAAGGTACAACAAACGAATGAACCATACCTACATGCAATGAACGGAAAAAATATGGGATCTACCACACAACATTGGACACGCATCTCTTGGAGATAGTTACAGCAGAAAGAAGAGAGAAGAAGAAGAAGTTATAAAATATATAACACTTCATAGTTCATACAACTAAAATTTTATCCTGATCATGATCATTTTACTCATGATAAATCATGACAATAAATTACAACCATATTTCATCTATTTGTCTGCCGTAAAAGCATGGAAACATCTATATGCGAGAGGACGTGTGCTGAAGAACAGCATAAGAGTAAATAGATTAATTTTTATCGCTGAAAAAAAAAGGTTTTCAATTATATTTGGAAGTGTGTTGAAGTTCTTGGAAAATATAGGAAAGTGGGTTGTCAATATCCCCGTATTTTAGGACCTATATTCGACGTTGATTGATTTGAACAGGCTTCTGTCTTGCTCTACTGCATTTCTGCGAAAAACTAGCGACTGTAGTTCCAAAAAAGCCGTAAATTCGAATTGATGGCGGTTGAAGAAAGTTGAAGGATTGTCCGCTAGGAGAGCTAGTAGGGCCATCTGTTTTTATTTTATTTAGGCACTCTGTGTCCCGTTCCGGCCTCTCAACATGCGTGATTCACACTAACACTTATCTTGTTTAGTTGTGAGACTTTTCTCTCTCTGGATGCCGTATTTTATTGTATACCGACCTGTCGGTATTAGTTCTGACTTACTTTATTGAGTGAAGTGTACCTAGTCATGGAACTCGATTTCTTGGACCATAATGAAGAAAGTGCCAATTTCAAATTGAACTTACTCCTCAATTTATTCCCCCATGGAGACTTCAAATACCTTCAAAATAAATGTATAGAACTTGCGGCCGACGAATCCGCGTTTGAAGCTTTTGTGGATCATGCCTTGTCTACCAACAGTGTACCCACGAGCCTGCAAAATGAAGGAAATATTCCGAACTACCAAGAACAAGAAGGTGAGTGTAAAGTATGAATGTAACCTATATGCAAGTAGTTATGAGTGTAACTATATCGCAAAGAGCAACGAAATTCATTCTAAAAACAAGACACAGAGCACACGCACTAGTGAAATTGACCGAGGAGTGAAGGAAGGCTAATAAGATTGATGTTCTCCAGTTTCATTGGTTACACTTCAAACACCACCAAATAACATAGATATCGATACTTTGTCTTACGTTGGTGGTCGGATAACAGGAAAGGTCCAAGATTGTTTAGGTGCTGTATTAGTATGCGCCCTCACAGTTGCGTTTCTTTATTATTACGCGCCCCACAGAGCACTTGGGTTCCGAATGCGCCCCACACTACTTGCAATGCGCCCCTTACTTACTACTTGCTTAGCGGTATTCAACGCGTTTGTTTTGTACCTTAATCGCGAAGTTGAGTTTCATCATAGTCAACTATAATGTCTTATCGCAAGAACAAAGTAGAACGTTCCATTTTGATCCCTTATCCCATCTTGTCCGTCAGTTATATCGGCAAAGTCTCAACCGAACTACACCGAAATGCGTCTCCGCGAATTTTATGCAACGGCCGGGCAAAGCGAAGAATGAGCGTTACGTTTTTTTAGTTACAGGTTCGTATCGTACAGGTATTGAGGTATGATCATAGGAAGTCATAACCGCCCCCAGCCGTCCCCACTCACTCCCCCGTTTTCCCATTCTCCTAAACTGCCAGTCTCAACAAAAATAGTGCCATGGGGTTTTTTCACGGTGCTGAAACCGATTCTGGTAGTTATTTTTGCGGCACATTCACGGGAAGTGCGCAATACCGCCCCCAGCCGCCCTCGGGGTAGGTAGGTTCGCCGTCCCCGACCTCATTCGTAGGTGCCAGTTTGGGTGCTGAGCATATGTGCGAAATTTGGAAGCAATTCGACCAGTATATACCAATACATACGGAAATACGGACCGTTGCTGGAGTTATGACGCTATCATGCTGTTAGTCCGCTTGTTCGTGCCCCGCTGGTTAAATATACCAAAATTTCCCCTTCCCCCAAACTGCCAGTCTAAACGAAACTAGTGCCTTGGGGTTTTTTGGGGGGTGCTGAATCCGATTCTGATAGTTATTCTTGCGGCACATTCACGGGAAGTGCGTTATACCGCCCCCGAAGTAGGTACGCCGTGCCCGACCTCATTCAGAGGTGGCAGTCTGGGTGCTGAGTATATGTGTGAAATTTGGACGCAATTATCCATTATTAACGGAATTATGGACCGTTGCTAACTTCACTGAGCTAGGGCCTTGCCATAAGTGCGGTGGTGAAATGCAACAAACGAAGATTAAAGAATAAAGATTTTGAAAAACTCGGGCCTCGCAGGGGGTTCTGCCCCTTGACCCCGCTGGGGGGGGGGGGGGGGGGGGGACCCCTCCGGATGTTATTACATTACTTAGAGCCCGTGGCTAAAAGTCAAGAAACATGGAACATGCCTGGCAGAAGTGACCAAGTAACAAAAACCAAATTTTTCAGGATCTTCATACGACAAATAGAATCAAAATTAGCACAAGGCTAATGTTTCAAGCTAAAAGCGAAAAGTGGCGAAATATTTTGAAAAATATAGATGAGTACTCACGTAGTGAGCCTGAGCCACATATTAAGCGCATTTCTTTTAAGCAGATTACTGTTTCACAATTAATGATAACATAAGAATTTCGGAGGAGGGAGGGAGGGGGGAGGTCCAGCGCTTTAATTACCGTTAAATATCACTCAGCTGATTCAGGTGGTTCGGCAAGAGAAAATTATATTCTTCCTGTCTCATAGAGGTTTCGTTTCAAATTTTGGCTCCATAGGATAGCGTAGAAATTAGCGTCAAGAGCTCACTCAGCTGATTGGGGTGGTTCGGCAAGTGAAAATCATATTCTAATTATTGTCAAGCAGAGGTTCTGTACCAAATTTTACGGTCGTAGAACAAATAGCATAGAAATTAGGGTTAAGAGCTCACTAAGCTGATTATGGTGGTTCGGCAAGTGAAAATCATATTCTATCTCACAGAGGCTCCATTCCAAATGTCAGCTTCAAGGATGAATAGCATAGAAATTAGAGATAAGAGCTCACTCAGCTGATTAGGGTGATTCGGGAAGTTGAAATCTGAGAGGGGGTTTTAAACTGCACAAAAATATAAAATTGTTCCTTCAGAAGGGCACCGTCAAAACAATAGCCGATCCGAACAGTTTCCTTATCAACATCAATGATCAGAGGAGACCTGACAAAATACCCAATAATTTATGGTAAGACTTTGGTCAGTAGTCATGTGTAGTGTGTGTGAGGTAGAGTACTATAGGTACATACTAGTACGATTTGATCAAGTAATGAGGAAAATTGAATGGTATTTTACACAACAATATTTCAAATTGAAAAAGTATAGGAAGTTTATAGATGCTTGAAAATGCACCCAAGCTAGCGAAAGATAGGTACTTGAAGAATGTGAGATGCAAAAGGATGTATAATTACCTTCAAAACATAAATTTGTTTTATAGGTACAATAGATCGTCTCAGTGACCATATATTCCACAGAAAAATCCTGGTCAAGTTCCAGAGGAGCACAATTTGGCAAAAATGACGTGGTACCGCAATGGAATCCTGCTAAGCAGTGATGACTCGGAGGTCAGGAGCCGTACTGAGGCCAAGAAGAGAGAGAGAGAGAGAGAAGATCCGATTAGGTGTTCTGCAGATAAACTAAACGTTACACTGTAACATCTTTTTAAAAAATTGAAAATCGGGTTAATCTTGGGTGGTCCAGACCTTTTCCAAAACTTGATACGCTATGTAAATATTAGGTAGATCAGCAGGGAAATACAAATAAGTTTGTACCCACATGTTCGCAACTTTTTTCTTGACAGCTGTGGTATATAATCGACAAAGAAAATATTACTCTATATTTATTTATTTAGAAGATACGGGACGAACCCAATTACAAGAGAGAGAAAAAAAGAAAAGTGAACAGGTAGTACCTAAATTAATTATAAATATATGAAATGGGAAACAACCAACGATGACCAGAGCACCACACTAGAGAGTCACACTGCTTCACTATAGACACAGATTGGCAAAATGAGTTATTGAGGGGTATCCAAGCAGAGGTGGCGGAAAAGTTGAGTTTTGACGGTTGAGATGGGCGAAGAAAGAATGTCGATGAAGGGAGGTGATGATGAGAGGAGGTTCGCTTGGCGAGGAAGGCGGCTCAGTGGGCGGTGATATAAGTAATTTGTGGAAGAAAAGGGGACGGCAAAAGGCTTGACAGAACGGGAAGAGAGGCGAGGTACGAGAATTTGTGATCGTTTACTACCCGAATACAGGCACGTAGGTAATCCATTTAGTATCGAAGCGATGCAAGAACAGCTGATACAGCCATGAAACGACAGGAACTACAAGGAAAAATTCACTGTTAAAAAAAAAGAGAGTTTTGGCGCAAAAGTGCTTTGACGTAATACAAAGAGACCCCAAAAGTTGAGATATTGCCCTGAAAATATTCACTCTGTTCTCTACTATCAATCTATGACGATTTTTATCTATTCTCACTTACGGAGCTGGTGAACCTACCAATGGCAGTTGCAACAAGTGTTACCCCCACATCGATAAAGTGGCCAAAAACATCGTGGCGTAGTAACCATCACATGAAAAAGTTGTCGAGAATCGCAACTTTAAAACCTTCACGAATAATGAATAGTGTGTGTGTGTATATATATATCTATTAGGTATTACAGAAGGTTGGAAAAGATAGGAAACGCATAAATAAAACTTACAAAATTCTCTCAATTTTGTAAGTTTTATTTATCTTTCCCAACCTTCTGTAATACCTCAAAATAATGTATATATATATTTATATAGTACCACTAATAACTTTTAAACAAAATTGAGTGGTACGGAAACACATTTGGTCCTTATTAGTGGTCCACTAATTCAAAAGGTTAAGAACCCCTGGTCTTGACGTTTGCCCATCTTTGAACCTCGATATTGGTCTGATAAAACTCATTCGTCTCAGGGTAACACAATTTCCAAGGTTTACATCGAACAAATTTTAGCTCAGATCATTTCTCAATCAAGTACAGTGAAATCTCTCTAAGACGGATTTCACTGTCTTAGAGGGTTGGCGTAGGAAATGGTACGACTAGAAATTCAAAGAATTTCAGAATTTTTCATTTTATTGGACGAAATTGAACCTTCACCAGACCTTTAAACAAACAGATCCTTCACCAAAGAGTAAATGCAGAGAACATGTTATGTCATTCTCCATATTATTCATAATTTTAAATTTCTTTCTTTTTCCAAAATAATTTGTGATCAGTTTTTGGTTCTTCATTTTAGAGATGAGATGATCTGAGATAAACCTACAAAGTCCGCCTTGGAGGGGTACCTCGGCAGATCCGGCTTAAGGAGGGTCGAGTACAGTAAAATCCCTATCCCTAAGCCGGGACCGTGGGAAGACAGAAACTCGATATTTCACAATAATTAGCGCACTTTTTGCGTTTAATTGCACCCGATTTCGTGCACTCAAAAATTCGAGTGGTGGGTCATTTTTCCATGAAATTTTATGTAGATTTCGAATTTGCAATAAAAAATGGGGGTTCCTGCTTTGAAAAAAAAAAAAAAAAGCGAGTTAGGAGTCGTAGCGCCACTGTGGCGCGTGATAATCAAATTCGATTTCACGATTGAATGGCATTTAAAAAATGAAGGAGAGTAAACATTTAAAGTTTTTTGACGTCTCCAAAAATGAAGAAAATAAATGGCTGGTCCATTAAATTTTAGACACTGTGCATATTACGAGTACATGTAGGCGCATGTATGTGTATGTGTGTTTTATTCCAGATGATAACTCTCCTTCAGTGATTCACATCCTAAAGATTGCACCTAAGTGCAAAATAATGGGTCGACGATTTATCTTATCATTATCTTGAAATTTCGATTGCAACTTGATGCGGGAAAAATTATTTGAGTACCGATATCCCGTAACTGATTATACAATCCGAAATCTCATAGTTCAATTCAGATCGCCATCTCCTTTGTAAAATATATTTATATACTATTTGAACCTAGTAGAGTATCAAACCAGAACATCTCACAAAATCTGATACATCTGCCTTGCCCAAATATTTGAACAATTATTAGGAACTATTTGTGATTTAATGTGTAGTAGACCATCAGTTGAACTTGATGTGACAGTCATTCTTGATGTGAGCACCTCGACAAATAAACCACAGCCAAGATGGCGGCGTTTATCTGCTACATTTTATGTTAACCACATCGAATAAAGTTACAGAACACCCTCCACCCTCACCCCCTTAGATTACAGGCACTCCAAAAACGCTCACCAATTTCGCTTTGATTTCTCAAAAATTAGGGGAAAAGTTGGTGGGGGGGGGGGGATACTTTTGGGACACCCTGTAGCTATAGATTGATCTATTTTAATTGAAAAGGTACCATATTTTATGAAATATAAACCTTTATATCAATATTTAGGCCTTTTTCCAATATATCATCTCTTTGATTTCTATTTCCAGATTCCGTTGCTGTGAAAGAAATATGTAATGTTGAAACGTTTGTCGAAAAATATCCGGATCCGTTTGGCTACTTCGATACCATCCATCGGACAGACACTCATAAAACTCAAATGGTTGAGTTTCTGAAAGATAGGTAAGGGTTCCTTCATTTTACAAAGTAAAAACCTATACGATCTCATGGGAACTGTAGAAAACCATTTTAAAAAAATGTTATCCCACCAAATAATTAATGATTCATGATTTAATCCTAATATGTAATAATAATATATTATTCATAATTTACTCCTTACGTGAAGTGGTAACAAATCTCTCTTAAATGGAATGCGTTTTGAAAACGAAGCACTGGAATTTTTAACACAGAATGTGTTTTTACGGAGGGTTATTTGGTTTGAAGGCGTCCGTCCCGTAAGATCCCCCCCCAACCCCCCCCCTCTCCCGTACGAGCTGCTACCCCCATCGCGCGTCCGCTCCACCACCTACTTCCTTCGCCTTCCTTCACTCCCTTTCCCTTGCAGTAAGAGTAGGAAACTTCTAGGCCGTTGGGAGGGATATGTTGATAATGGTGAGTGGAAACGCTGCTCAAGTGTTCTCTACTATATTATATCCATTATATAATATTCATATAATACATAGTTGCAAGCATTATTATAATATTATTATAAATATTATAAATAAGCCGGTAGGTAAGAAAGACCGGTACGTACTGCTCCCATTTCATTGACAGTTAGTAATCAGACGATAGTTGGATTGCTTGTAATCTTTATGATTATTTGACTAATTCATCAGGAAGTGGGTGTTTTAATTAAAGACACAATTGAACGGAATTTGTAAGTATAATTGCAAAACACAACTAAACTAACCACCCCTACCCTTCCTTGGAGGGGACGAGCAGTCGGTCACGTAGGCCCAAAGTAATGGCTTACATGGAAAATCATCGAAGGAAGAAGGGAGATTTCGTTACTGAGAAGTATAATGCGTTGCAATATGTGGACATTGAGTTGTGAAACATAGGTCCATGCCTAACATGCTTAACGACTTTTTTAACTTACTGCTCCCATTTTATTGAAAATTAGTAAACAGACGATAGTTGGATTGTTTAACGACTTACCTGAGCCTCCATGCTTCTATTCGTCTTTGGAACTCATAAGTTCACACCATAATTGGTCACAGGGTTGCCACTTTATAAAACGTTAATATCCCCGGGAAGGGTCTACGTCACGTAGGTCTACAATCCAAGGCGCTGGATTCCAAGAACGCGGAATGAACTTCGGCCGAACTTACCAGAATGCCACCAGCCCTCCGGGGAATCCCCGAAATACACATTCTGTGTTTCATTGGTTTGATCCTTGATCCTAACATTAACAATCCGGGGGTCTGGGAGTGTCCCCCAGATTTCATTTTACAATAAATGTATCGTCATGAAGACAAACCACTGGCGGCAACGTTTTTTTCAACTCAATCCCATTTATATAGGTTGGATAGGAGTGAAATTGACTTAACGAACCATTGGTTGATATTAAGGGAGGGGGGAGGGTGTTTGCAACTTTGCATTAATTTAGGTGTCGACAATTTTAGCGATCAATCAAGAACAGTTTTCATCTTTAATGTAGACAAATCACTAAAACTTGTGTATGAGTAATTGCTTCACAAATTGTAATTAAACATATTGTTTGAGTTCATGAGTCATCATTTACATCCACTTAATCTCATATCAGCTTTACAATTTATTTTATGTCTGCAAATTTTAGTTTGATAGACTTAATATACGATAGGTTTTGGATGTTAAATGGCCCTAGGTCTTCAAAATTTACAATATGCATATATGAAAAAGCGCAAACTTCAGGAATCTTTTCAGAAACGAGACTCTAGACCCGGACTTGCTCTTTAGTTCGACTACTCACCGCGTGCCATTTCCCAGCGCTCCAATCGCCTTGAGATTTTACACAGATCAGTTTTTGCTTTGATTAGTGGTTTGGATACTCGCTACGCTCTCATCTCAAAAATGCATATCATCAAGTAGTCAATCCCTTGGTAAAATTTCAGATTAGTTGGACAAATGGATTAGTATCAGGGTGGTGGAACAATTACAATGGGGGGGGGGGGGGGGGCAGAAGATAAAAACGATAATACGGCTATCAAAAGATTTGGCGTAAGATAGGAAGGAAATTTAACGCTCTTTCCAACGCTATCCTCAAATTTAGACTTACTGTTTTAATTATTGTAGTTATTGCTGTTTGTGGTGACTTAAGGTCGAAAACACGAAAAAATCTCAAAAATTGAATTACTCGAAAACTAAGCGTTAAAAAAAAAAAAAAAAAAAAAAATCTCCAAGAGGAACTTTTGATTAAAAATGAGCTGTAGAATTATGCTCTGAAGTACTGACCACCTTAAGCGGGACAGACACCCTGTATATGATATGTCATTCCTCAGGATTGAGATAAATATCCCGTTCTTGCGCCAAAAAGTCAAGCTTTCCAAACGAAAGGATGAGTTTGTTGACCAGCACTTTTTAAGATGCTCAAATTTCAATACAATCTTACATTTACAATACATACATTATATACCTAATAAGAAAGGTCGTAATTTCAGAAAATTCGCTCATACGATCATGCTGGATGGCCGGAACTTTGGACGGATAGACGGCCATCTTTTCTCAGAAAACTTGGGTAAAACGTATCACCTTTATAACATGGACTGACGAATAATTTCAGGTTCAGAGATGTAAAATCCAGTTTCATTGAGCACATAGTCATTGAAGACAAATACAATCTTGTTCGATCAGCAGCACATCTGGGTGATGTACCCTTGCACGCTATCCGACTTCAATCTCGCTCCGATATAGATATTAATGTAAGCCTTCCATTGGATCAAAATCTCCGGAAAGAGGTTAGTACTGAATTTTCCCTCATTTCAACTCCCTGCATTTAATGTATTATGGTAATAACTCAGTCAGTACTTTATGTAGCACCGTACTTAGGATTAGTGTAATCGTTAAATCAGACGTGAAATGGTGTTGCTATTGTTCTGTGGGAGGGGGGAGGGACAAAATAGTGTCATGCAATCCCAAAAATACTCTCGTCTCAAAAGGATCCTATCTGAGGAAATAGTAAGTTTTCGAGCACCCAAAATCGGGTTTGTATGGATGTTCATGTGTCCTTCCAAACAACCATCTGACCTTGGAAATCGGGAATTTCGACAAAATACCAAACATCATTAAAGAAGGGATGAGTTCGAAAGATACACTTTTTGTGAACATTTCCAAATGTCAAAAAATCTATACTTAACTATGCTGAGAATACTGGTCGTTGTACCATTATTTTTGGGTGGCTTTAGTGGTTAGGTAATGATGACCTGGACAATAATGGTGTAATAATTTATTATCTGACTCCGATTTGGTAATTGAATAGACAAAATATTTTTTCGTAAACATCTACACATATGAAAACTCAAAAATAACTGTAGCCTCCTCTTCAACTTTAATGAGTACAGATTAGGGTGCCCACTATTTTGAGAAAGGTGGAAATTTGATTAAAACCTCCACCCGAAATTTGGTTTAAAATGTCAAAAAAATGACCCGTGGATTTTTTCAAATTTTCTGCCGGTAGTTTTCTGCGTAGTTCTAAACCTACGACGGTAGCTCGATTTTGGTTTTTGAAATACACTTTTTTTGCCAATATCAAACTTCTGAATGTTACTTTTACAAACTTCTTTGTAAAACTGTGAAACATCGTATACTAATTTTTTTGGGATCGCTGTACTCGAATATGCAGTCAAAACAAGTCGTCAGCAACAATTTTTGACAGTTTGAAATCTCAAAATCATGTCAAAAATTAAAATTTTTCAAAATTCGTTGTAAAATTATGAAAATTCGTATTCTTATGTTTTTAGAGTCGCTGAACTCAAATTTGCTGTAAAAAAAATCAAAATTCTAACAGAAATACCTAAAAATACGAATTTTATCAAGGATCTAGGTAGCCCCCCAGAGGTGCAATGGGGTCCTAAATCCTCGAGAAAGAGGTAGAGGAGGATGACAGTATCCCGTCAGAGAGATACCACTCTTACTATGAGCTATTACTTAATTAGCTATACTCTTATTAATGAGCTATGTTCGGAGAAGATTGGATTTCCAGGACCTGGATCACCCATCCAACGCCAAACTCAGCCTCTCAAGAACACGAGCGGCTACGGGGAGCCAGTAACGTTTCCTCGTTCTTCGGTCCTGGTGCTGTGCGCTTGAGCATCTGACCTCACCAATTCATAACTTTATCAATTGAACCTCTTCAATTTTACTTCAGAATGAACAACGAGGAACTTGTTAACTTAGCTGCCGCTGCAGTTTGCTTTAAATGCAGTTAACTTTATTTCTTTTCAGTTTGTCATGGTATGACGGGTGCGTCACTTGCCACAAGCACGGTCTCTACCGGTATTTCTCAATAACCTCCAGGACGAAGTCACGGCCACTCACACAATCCATCGTACACGTACTATCTCCTCGACGTCTAGAAGTACACTGAAAGGATTTTGGCCCGGGGGATGACCCACACACGGAAGAGCCAGTCAGTGGAGCCGGTCCATTTGGCGTGCCGATCCCCACACACGGCAAGTCCACTCGACGGCTCCGTGGCTCGGCTCCATGGATTTTGGCCCGTCCGAAAATCCAGCAAGGCCGCTAGGTGGCGCGGGGCCACTTGAAATTTCCCCACACACGGTGGAATATGGATCAGCCCGAGGCCGTTTGGCTCGTTGGCTCCGTCGTGAATGGCGGCCTTTAAATGGGCAAATTAAGCCATCTTTATGAGGCCGCTATTTTGTTTTCTACCAATCTTGATACGAACTTAATCACTCGCGACGAAGTTGTGGAAACCCATTTTAAAACGGAAGTTAGTGAAAAAATTATCTATTTCCACAAAAAATAAAGAGTTAAAATGTTAAATCGATTTGTTAGGCCATCATCAGTAACAAACAGTAACTATTTATTGTTATTGTTTGTTACTGATGATGGCCTAACCGTCGAAATCGATTTAACATTGTAGGTAACTCTTTATGTTTCGTGGAAATAGACGTTTTTCACTAACTTCCGTTTTTACCAATTTTGAGATGCCGGACCAAGATTTACTTACTCAGAACGGACTAAATTTTCAAAATCTAATCTCAAACCTTCTCCGAAAATTTCTACCTATTTTCGGACCTTGCTCCAGGACTAGTAAGTGTTCCGTTTATGGGAAAATTCAACAAAGTCAAATTTTCTCAAAATCGTATTCAGTGGGGTGTTTCTTACTATTAAGCCAAATTCATCCACTATAGACATTTCATTTACAAAATAATAATTTTGGTATTTTGGTGTTGGTATTATTTTTGTGTTTGTTAAAGAAAAATATGAAAATTTTCTCTTTGTTGAAGAACTTTTTTGTTCTACAGAAAGCCACCATTCAAAACAAGGAAATAGGGGGTGAGTGAAGCATGTTAAAATTTTCTCATGTTTTGTGGAACTGAATGGTGAAGTTCCATTAGAATGAAGTATGTTTTTTGATGAAGCTGATGCCAGCGTTTGTTCATGGGTGTGAAGAAGTGGAACGAACAATTGATTCATAGTTTCATACGTTTTCCATTATAGTTTTCTAACCTGGACTGCCTTAGGTATTTAAGGTATTGGAGACCTAGATGAACTTATTTAGGTGGTTTTCTAGTGTCACTAGTAAGTACTAATCATGGCATGTTTATCTTACTATTGTAGTTGAGCTTGGACTTTAGACTAATATTTAACGGTTTAACTCAACTATGGGAGTTACTACCAGCATTAACCTTCCGGTGGGCGTGTCTGAAAAACACAAGCGGGCGCATAGCAGCACTGAGTGCTGTCTCTGAAAAAAATTCTTTTCCACCCAAGAAGTAGCCCTTTTTCTGATATAAAGCAAATAAAATCATTAGGAACAAATCATTATCGAACTGAATTACATGTTTATGTATTGAATTCCTATTATTGATTTGCGTATTGATCACACACAGCCTCTTGTTAATTTAATTGTAATGGTACCTAAACCAGAAATTGTTCCTCGGCAAACTGTGAACAAGATATATCAAATATCAATTTCTAAAACGAAATTATTTCAAGAGAAGAATTTATCATGGTTAGTATAAATATGTAAACGTTTATTATGAAAGAAATAACTTGAACAATATTTCAATTTCACGAGATCAATAAACCAAATATCACATTATTTTCATCTTGACTGATGACTGCTACAGCTTCAGAAAATGATAGGCACCTATCTGATGTAGGGATGGGTATCTTTATAAACAAATCGATTCGGAATCGATCAATCAATACTTTGAAAACCGGAAAAATCAATTCTTTAAAAACTCTATATTAAAATTGCAACTTAGAATTACTGTTTTATGGTGTTTAAAATTGTCCAAGTTGATGAAGTTTTCGTTTTTCATGCCTAATCAACACAACCCACCTTATTTATCAATAATTGAGGAGCTGACATGGAAAACGAGTTAAGTCCATAAATCGAAAAAACTTTTTTTTTTCGTCGAAGTGCAAGTAAACAGTCACGCCAACGGCCTTAGGTCCTCCCGTCCTTGCTAGATTGCACCCTGAATAAATGGGTGACCTTTGCATGGAGAAGAGATTATGTCCAAAAAAATCTGATGAGAGTTCAGAGGGAGTTCCTATGAAATTTGATTTTTGGACTTAACTCGTTTTCCATGTCAGCTCCTCAATTATCTACGAATTATATCTAGGGGCACAAGAGGGTGTTTTAACCATTTTAGTGGCCTCCAGCCACTCGTCAGACAGAGCTGATTTCTAAGATTATATTTTAAGAAATTGTGGGACGGGTGCCTTCAGGGAGGTGGCACCAACCGACATTTTGCCTGGTCACGTTGGCAGCACTGTTCACGGCAATCCTCACTTGCCTTCCAGCCCGCGTTGCAATCACTTGGTGTGTGTTGTTTTTCAAAGTTTTAATGAGATTCATTTCGAATCAGTGCCCAAACAGGGTTTTTTGTGTGCAAAACTTCGCAGACTTTTACCGTGGGCGTGTTTCGTGCTGGTGAAATCTCCCGAAAAGTTCGTGGTTCGAAATGTTTCACGTTTAACGGGATGCAACTTCCTATGCTTCGGATTCTCGCCCGAGATGGGACGAATTTGTCGGGGAACCCCGGGAAAAATGGTTTTCCCGAACTTCAGACCGGGAAAGGTGCTTTTCCTTGCATTCTTGCCACTAGCGTCCCAGGCAACGTATAACTCCTGCTTCAAGAGATGGTGGGTGTTTTGGGGGACACAGGGGTTCGATCCCTGGGACCCTAAATCGATTCGAGTGGTCACCTTTTTCTGAGAGGTACTGGACACCCTGATTAAGACGTTCCTGAAGGGGGTGGTGTCGACTATACCCCCCCCCCCCCCTTCAGAGGTATGGAGTGACTTTGGACCCAAAGTTGGTGCTGGGAGTTCTGGAGAAGCCTACGGAGACGTTAGGGGAACTATTTAAAAAGCTAGTGACTCTGCTCCTCTTAACGACTGGACAGCGGCTCCAAACTATAGATGCTATTCAGCTACAGGAGGTTGTGCAGGTCCCGGGGTATGGAATTAAAATCTTTATCTCCCTCTAGGCCCCAACCTTGTCTCCTGCTATCATACTTTGCCTCTTCTGTGCGTGGCATCTTTGATAGTGGAATATTTGGCCCAAACGGCCTATAGGCGTAGCGATGATCTCTCCTTACTCCTTACGGTCAGACATCCATTTGGTCCCGCTTCACGCCAGACTTTGGCTATGTGGGTTTGTGAGGTGTTGACCAGCGCTGGAGTTGATAGTGTCATTTGGCCTCAATCCATCAGACACGACTTGGTATCTGCGGCAAGGAGAGAATCTTCCCCCCTGGATAGAATCTTCCAGGCAGCGGGCTGGATACCATCATCCGCAGTTTTTGCTCGAATAGGCCCTTGGTTCAACCCCCTGTGCTTGCAGCTGTCTTTACCAGTGAGTTAGGTACAAGAGTGCTTGCAGCTGATGTTTCTGCTTGTACGCCTACATTCACAATATGTTTACCAGTATTTAGGCTACCTGTCACACCTAACAGCATTATTTATTTTGCTTCCAGGTGGGGAATCCAGGGGTGGATAGAATCGGCAGAGAACTACATTTCGTTTTTACGAGTACATAGAACTGACAACCATTTTGCGTTTATTCTTTTACATTGTATTCACAATATTTTATAATAATTCCTTATCGTTAAATATACTGGTAACTATTGTTGTTCCCTGATTTAAAGTTAATTAATTAATTTCCTTTCTGTTCCCCTATCCGTTTGGTATGGTCTGGCCGGTAGGTTCCCGAATCTACTCCAGCCCTGAACCCCCCCTTGAGGTCTTATGCAGAGAGAGGCAGGCAAAGGAGCCCACTGATAGTGGACTATAACTGGCATCTTCCCCCCTCCCAATTTGAGTTGAGTGACGGAGGAGATGCAACAGGTGTGATCTAGACTCTCCACAGACGAAAGGTTATAGGTTGTTTTAAAAAAATCCTTTTGTCTCTACTCTTTGTTGGGGATGTTCAAGCATTACAGGTCTGGACCCGGCAGTCTATGATTCCTTTGTTGCAAATTGTTTATGAACATCTACAGTGGTTAAAACACCCTTTAGTGCCCCTAGATATAATTGATTAATAAACTAACTTCCTAGTGAAGTTCATTTATAATCATGTCAGGGGCACTAGAGGGTGTTTTAACGCCCACCCGTTACCCTGCCCTGTAGTATCATAGACCTGCCTGGGGACTCTTTATACTAGTGAGGATGGCCGCGGACAGTACTGCCAACGTGACCGGGCGAAATGTCGGTTGGTACGACCTCCCTGAAGGTGCCCGTCCCACAATTTTAAAAAATATAATCTTTGAAATCAGCTCTGTCCGACGCGTGGCTGGGGGCCACTACAATGGTTAAAACACCCTCTAGTTCCCCTGACATAACTATGAATGAACTTCACTAGGAAGTTCGTTTATTCATCAAATAATGAGATTTAAAATCAAGTTGATAAACATGAAAGAGGTCTAGCCGTAGTACAAAATTTTCCAAGTTTGTTTTTCCATGAACAAAACTGTAGGTACGTATGTAAAAAAACTTTTATTCTATCTTATTTCATTAAATTTCTTCCAGTGAGTTCCTAAGTTTATTTCATTATAATTAGATTATCATGTTCCTTAGGCTCCATTTAATAATCATCTATTGACCAGTGATCTTCATAGAAAACCTCAAGGAAAATAATAAAAACAGAAATAACAACCCATTATATTATATTTGAAAAAAAAAAAAACAATAGTAGGTTTAGAAAAACAAACCCTAGCCATTTATCATTAATTTACTTAGAAATCAGTCGAAAAAATTGATGTTCGATTTTTTAAAAATATCATGAGTGAATCGATCCTCAATTTTAACGGGTACTTGAATGAAAGTCGATATCAATTAAATCATTTTTTGAAATGGAAGAAAAAGAATATATATATTAATTGCTATGCAATTCTTAGGCCGACCCCCAATAATTTTTTTTGTCCCGCTACGCAAACCCGCGAGGTCGTGGGTTCAAATCCCAGCCAGGCTTGAAATTTTTTTTTTTTTTTTTTTTTTTTCGTGAGACGAAGGTTGTGGGTTCGAATCCCAGCCAGGCTTGAAAGAAAAAATTTTTGTTTTTCGTGAGACGAATTGCACAGCAAATTATCCTCGTTTTCTACACAGTAGAAAAGAGAAAAGATCCGGCGAGGCGCGAAGCGCCGAGTATAGATTATGGGGGTCCAGGGGGGCGAAGACCCCCTGGCGGGGTCAAGGGGCGGAGCCCCTTGCGAGGCCCGAAGGGCCGAGTATATATATATATTCGAAAACTTGTATTGATATCATCCCTAATCTGGTGCATGTACTGTGGTGACAATGTTGACAGTATTGTCAACCGCAGATACTGAAACTCCTAAGCCGATTCAAAAAACTGAACACATTTATCACATGAAAATTGGTGTGACAGCGCCGAGTGCTGCCACGCGCCCACTGGAAGGCGAATAAATGAATTCCTATTCCATCTCATCTATTGTCATTGTTGAAGAAGCTAATCCGTAATGATTTTCACCTGTTGTTTGGAGACCAAAAACTTGTCTATCATGTGTTCTCGAAATATAATTTATTCGTTCGTAAAAATCTCAAACTTGTGTTGACAATTTATTTGCTCTATTCTAATCGTTCTACTAACCACTGTTCACTGTTTTTATCCAATATAATTAATAGTTATCGCAGAATTTGTCATTATTCACTTAACACAGAATTTGTCATTATTCACAAACTATTCATCCTAAAATGGCTTATTTTGTTTGTCGTACTTCGGCATTCAGGATAATGTTTGTAAATGGAGCATTTAGAGCAACATGACTTAGCATAACTGGATTAGTACATCAATTGACAGTTCGAACGATTCAATTCAGTCTTGCCTATTTTGCGCCAGGTTTTCCTTCTCGATAACCAAGACGAGATTCGTGCCTACCTGCAAATTCAAGAGGAAATAAGAAAAACAGCCGTTGAAGAGGTTTATTTTTTCTTTATTATCAACCTACACTAGATACATTTAAATGGTTATTCAATTGAAAAAAATTATTAAATTACATGATTGACAACGACAGTATTTAATGGAACACTTGCTGTAGCAGTAGTGTGAAGCCATGCACCATTCATTTTTATTGTACTAGCACCCCGAATAATTATGGAAAATTTTTGTAATCAGCCGGAAGTTTGTTTTTCTCCGACTTTTCTCCCGTATCATTTTGATATTCTAAATACGAGTTTAGACTAAGTGGGTGCAAATAGAGAGTTTTTGGCGACTTCAACTTAACGTCACCCGTTACCGTAGTCTTGAGGGAGCAAACGAAGATGCTAACCCAAATGGAACCGGGAGAACGGTTGCCTTAATTTTGATGTCACCTTAACGGTGGTTGGGTAACGCGATATTTTCCCCCAGCTGTTTTGTTGTCTACTGGTTGACTAATCAATTTCTTCATTTCGATATGAAACGCCGATTTTCAATCCTGAATTCGAATTTCGTGTTAGTTTCAATACAAATACGGGCTAATTTCTCATTTTTAGTTTTCAATTCGTAAACAGGGGATGGATAGTAAGCCTCAAGTGTGGAACACCGCGGTTTAGTTGCACTTATAGGTCATTAGTCGTAACGAACTTCATGTTTTTTGGTTTTCCGTTGGGCAAATTATCAACAAGTATGAAAAAGTATTTATCTCTATGACAATGAAACAGGATTTTACCTGACAAAATCATCAGTGAAGGCAGCACTTCACGCAATGTTCACGAGAAAATAGCTGAGAGTTCAGGTAAACTAAGAACAATACTGCGAAGAAGTAGTGTCTTAAAACTCAGTTTTCTCACTTGAAATATGTGAAATAATAATAGAAACAAGGCTCTAATCGACCAAATAGAGCCTGAGCGCAAAAGAACGAGACTTTTCGATCGAGTTGAAGGCTAGTAAAGCTGGACAGCGGAGGCGGGCTTCAGATGGCACATTCGGTTTCTACGCGACTTGAAACGTAGAATAAGTAACCAAGTTTGAGGGGTGTTCAAAAACCTACCCTCTACATCAACATAATTAAATGGTAGTGCACATAATATTATATTTACTTCAGCAGTATTCGAGTAATTTTGAGGTGAGCAGTAGGGTTACATTTACAGGAAGGTTAGGCTGGTGTTCGTGTGCCTGCCTTTAGGTCCCCAAACGGGTGACGTTAAATGAGCCATTCTAACGTACGACGTTGCTAACGTCCCCTCAAGGTCACGTACTCTTGGGTACGTTAGGGTGACGTTAAGGGTACGTTAGTGGTCACCAAAAACTCTCTAATGTTATTCAACTCCCCCTCATTCTATTCATTACGATTCTGAGAGTCTTTGGGAGCTCTATTTATGTTTAACAAAAAGTTTTCGTGGTTGTCTTATGGGAAAACACCACCAGCAATAGTGAAATTATGCTTGGAATGAACGTGAAGCTTCGCACTATAGGCTTTCCCTCAGAAAGGTGACATCTCCCTTCATTTCCACAGAATTCAGCGTAAAAAATTGGGACCAACGCTATTCTTCATATCTTTTTACGAAGATCTCAAGAAAAATACTTTCGCACGCGCCACTTGCGCCAGAAGTGGCGCAAATGTCATAAACTTTGTTTTTTTTTTTTTTTCGAATGGGAGCCCCCATTTTTATTGCAGATTAGAATTCTACGTGAAATTTCATGAAGAAACGACACATCACTCAATTTTTTAAGTGCGCGTAAACGAGCGCAATTCCGCTCTAAAAGTGCAAAAATTTGAGTTTTTGAAGATATTCAATTGCCACAGGTAATACATGATTTTGCGGTATTTTTTTCATGCTGAACCTCGTAATGATGTTCATTTATTGAAATTTGCAATACAAACTTGGGAAAACACTGAAAAAACTACATTTTTGTACGCTTTGTAGGTACTGTGTGGAAATGAGTAAGATAAGTGCAATCCGGTCGGCTTTTCGGTGTATTCCCAAGTTGGTGTTTCAAATATCAATAAATAAATAAACATCATTACGAGGATCAGCACGAAAAAATACCGCAAAATCATGGATTATATGGGGCAATTGAATATCTTAAAAACTCAGTAGGTATTTCACAATTTTTGCTCTTTTAGAGCTAAAATTGCTCTAAGCTTTTTATTGCGCACTTTTGGAGCGGAATTGCGCCCGTTTGCGCGCACTTAAAAAATCGAGTGATGGGTCATTTCTTTATAAAATTTCGCATGGAATTCGAATCTGCGATAAAGATCCACGTAAAAAATTATGAAGAATGGCGTTAGTCCCAATTTTTTTCGCTGAATTCATGGGAAATGAAGGGGGGTGTAACATTTCCGTGGGACAGCCTACATATAATTTAGCTATGGATGGATACTTTATCAATAAATTGAAATTGATGAAAGTTAATAGATAATTGCTCACAGTGTTTTTAGTAGCGTATATATATATATATATATATATATATATAAACATATATATATATATATATATATATATATATATATATATATATATATATATATATATATATATATATATATATATATATATATATATATATATTGTAATATGGTTGTGCATGCGCACTTACTCCACGCTTTGAATGGTGATTGGTTATTTAGAGAAAATAATCTTTATTTGGATTTAGAGATTGAGGGTGGAATAAGTTGAGGTAGAATGTGATTTTTTATTGTTGTCGACTAGTTTCGCCTGATTTGGCCTCTTCAGGACGGCCTGTTGCAAGACAAGTACATCAAATGACCACTTAATGGTATGGGCATATATGAAGAGGTAGATAGATAGATACTAAGTAGATGTAGATACTTACAACATGTGCAGGTAGTTGATACACTATAGTCATTGGATGTTAATTTGTAACATAGTGCCATGTGAAAATTATTTATCATTATCATGCAGAGGAATGATGAGTTGTATGGTGCTAAAGAAGTGGTGGTGCAAGATAAATTACTCTACTTGCCATTCTCATGTGCTACTACTTTCATGCTTCCTAATTTACATTTTTTACCTTAAAAAAATGACAAACCTTGTATTTCCACATGGAGTTGTGTTACAAATTAACCTCCAATGAGCCCCTGTACCATGCTGTAAGTATCTACATTTACTTAGTATCTAGCTCTTCATATATGCCCATACCATTAAGTGGTCATTTAATGTAAGAGGCCAAATTAGGCGAAACTAGTTGAAAACAATAAAATTTCACATTATGGAAGACTCCTCAACTTCTTCCACCCTCCGTCTACGAGTACATCCATTTGGAAAAGGAGATAACAACCCACCGTTATAATCTCTTTTTGAGTTTATTCTTCCGAGTTTTCTTACATAACACCTTAATGTTATGTGAAATGTACAGGGCCAGGTATTTGAGTGCGAGTGCTGCTGGTCGGATGATGTCCTACCAAGCGAAGTTATCATGTGCACCGAAGCGCATATATTCTGCAAGATTTGCATAAAGAGGTATGTCCTCTGAATAGATATCTCTGAATTAGGTGGATTTTTTCTTGGCTGTTGTGAAAATGAACACTCAAATTTCAAAAATTCTCACTCCAGAGTTTGTATCAATTTCATCTTTCCCCTAAAAACCTCGATTTTCACCTCGAAAAGTGATTATTTTCCATGAAAATTAATCGTAACAAAACCCCACATTGCAAATCATGTGAGTATTGGAAAATTATAAAAACTGGTCGGTTATGTGGTGTAATAGGTAGGCTGTGACATAATTAATTCCTAAATACTTAATTGATTGTATAATTTATGCAGGGTGGTAATTAATTCAGAAAATTGAATGAGTTAAAATCCAACCTTGTTTCCAGGAGCACTGAAGTCAGAATTGGAGATGGTCATATTACATTCCCCTGCTTAACGAATTGCACTGAGGGCGTTATCCCCCTTGATTCAATCAAGGTTTGTTTTAAATTGTAATGCTGTTACACTTTCTTTCAGCGATCTTTATATTAGCGCTTAATGGCTCTGATAGAATAATTTTCTTTATTTTTGTTGAATGAAACTATTGCAATGGATTAAAACACGCTGGTAACTACTTTTTAGAAAAATTTCTCCACAGAAACCCTGAATACACACAAACGCACAGTTTTTTATATTTCATTTTTTTTTTTAAATAAAACCCCTCAAAGGCGGAGGGGGCACACCGCTGAATTTTGTAAATAAAAAAAGTGGGGAGGATGCCCAAGTTCACGCGACGTTGAATGGGTCCATGACATCATATAACCCCCCCCCCCCCCCCCGTGAACTCCGCCATGATATCATATGATGCCATCCGTCCTGAATGGGGTAAGTGGGTTGAAAAAAGGGACAAAAGTTGTTGCAAATTAGTTGTAGAATCGACCCCTGCAGTTTTGCAGAGCTGTTTTGTCTACACTCTGTATACAGGGTGATTCCCTCGCAGATGAAAAAAAAAAAAAAAAAAAAAAAAAATTGGGTGAAACTACTCTTTTAAAAAGAATCCTGGAAACTGGCAAATCTCATGAAAACTGCTTCATCTAATATGCTTTCCAACGGTATTATCAATTTTACTTTTATTTTGTAATTTAGGGGAGAAAATAATGTTTTAATGTTAAAAAATGTGGGTTTTTCAATGAAATTGTTGGTTTTCTCGAAAGATGACACTCCATGAACCAACGAGTATGAGGTCGGTTTCCATGTATTTTTTCTCGCTGGATCAAATGGAAACTCTTGCAGATCTTTCAACTACGTTATAATCGAGTTTAACACTTTAATTAACTAGTTTTACCCCATAACAGACATACATTTAATCGTAACAACAAACTAAACATTTGCGATTTTAAGTGTAAAACTCGGTTATAACGGAGTTGGAGAGATCTACAAATGTTACCATTCGATACAGCGTGAAAAAATACATAGAAACCGACCCCATACTCGTAGGTTCATGGAGGGTCATCTTTCGAGAAAACCAACAATTTCGTTGAAAAACCCACATTTTTTAACATTAAAACATAATTTTCTCCACTAAATAACAAAATAAAAGTAAACTTGATTATACCGTTGGAAAGAGTATTAGACGAAGCAGTTTTCATGAGATTTGCCAGTTTCCAGGATTCGTTTTGGAAGAGTAGTGAAGTTTTAAAGATTTTCAGAAATATTCTTTTTTCAAAATCGTCAATGTTTGAGCTGATGTGAGGGCCTTTGGATGGTACTTTTTAAGAACCCAAGTACACTATTCTTATAGTAAATTTAATGCTGATTCCGAAAATGTGGTCAAAAGTTAAAATTAAATGAAGTTAAGTGGAGAAATTTGAGTTTAAAAGGAAAAAAACACGGTTTTCCTGAAAAAATCATATCTCGAGAACGGATTGAGATAAAAATATGCAGTTGGCGGCATTTTACTCCATTTTTGATGTAGTTTCACCCAAATTCTTTTTTGCATCTGCGAGGGAATCACCCTGTATAAATAACTCCCAGGGTCAAGCATCTATTTTATTCCAAATAATTCGCCTTGATCTTTCAACGCCCACACATCCTCAACCGAACCCCTCCTTTATCTTAAAGGTGTCTCCTTCCTTCAGTACTACCATAATGGTGTCTCGCTAATACTGAGGTTGTAGGTAGGTAATTCTCTATATTCCCATGTTGCTCCAATGGTTACTTGCAAGCGCCGGTCACTATGCTACTGCAGCGGTGTCTCAGTAAGCCGAAATTAGCACCCTCTATTCGTAACAGTCTCTGTGGCTAGAGTATCCCTCTCGCATCCAATGGACCCTGCACTCCAGGTACCTACTACCTACTAGTACCTACCTACTACCTACTACTACTAGGTACCTACTACCTGTACCTACTAGTCAGAAAGCCATTAGTTTGAATAAACAGCTCAATTCTCAACAATTATGATTTCTGTTAAGTAAATTTGGTACCTCTTTCAGACTGTACTCGATCCCAAGATATACGAAAAAATCGCAGCTCGCATCCAAGAAGAAGATGTAAAATCAGCTGATATTCCTGGCATGGAATTCTGCCAGCGCTGCGAGTATGGTGCTATTCTTGATGAGAATATCATCATATTCAAATGTGAAAAATGTAATTTTGAGTTGTGCAGGTAATTATTATTTATTTACAAGGTCTTGGTCGATACTATGTAATTGTTAAGAGCAGTGTACTAACTTCGGATGTTGAAGACATCAAAGCCTAATAGTGGAGTCAATTAAAAACCTTTTCAAAGTGATATCAGAACAGCTTTGACATACCTCAACTCATCATCTCCTTTTCTCGTTGAATTTTCACAATGCGGTTTTTTGAAGGATTACTCCCAACTCCCTTTTCGCCCCCTATGGTGCAGCAGACCATTATTGTAGCATATGGCATCAACGGGTGAGTTCCATTCCATCAAGTAGACTTTGCTTTTCTCCACATTTTGCCTACCCAGCTCAGTTTCTTCTCCACCACATCTCGTTTGGCTTACCTCTATAAGCCGAAGGGGTTCCACTGTAGGGCAGACTTATCAAAGGCTGTATTTACCATGACTGAATGAAGAGATTATTGATCTTATCAACAAATATACATATCAACAAATCTTCAAATCAATATACCTTATCAACAAATCATACAAACTCTTTCGAAATCCCCATCTTCAGAAAATTTCCCATAATAATGTTACATTAAATAAATTTTCTGACAAATTGAAAGGATTTCAATAAAACTCTGATGAAATTTTCAGGTAGGTACCTCCCAACTCCTTGGCTGTAACTCATAATACTACAATAAACAGAAAAAAATAATAGTTTGAACCTTTTGTTCCTGAATGAATCAATGAATCCATAAAAAGTGAACAGGCCTTCATGTATACTACGAACAATAGCTTTGATCCAGTGTGTAGTTAACTTCTAGGTTTCCAACGTGACACGAAATGGTTCAAGGAGCTGTCAATATGATAGAGTTCTGATGTGGAACCGTGGTTAATCGCGACTAAGGTACTGGTTAATTCCATTAACAAGGGTGGGTCATCATGTCAAAACTGTGTACACTGTGACAGAACACTGTGACTGTGGATGAAGTCCGTGTGCAGGAGCAAAGTTATCGTTTTAACAGATCCATATACCCCAGGTATCCACACCTTGACCCCGTTGGGAGGACCCCAGACCCCCTTTTGCTTTCACCTTAAGCCTCGTCTAAACATTGGAAAAATGTGGAACTCGCTCGAATTAAAATTTCAGCTTCATAGGTTGAATTGCAAAGAAATTAGATCTGCCGCTACTTTAGTCTCGAATAGCTAAGAACTTAGCCCCGGATCTCATTCAGCTGATCAGGGAAGTTTTAGACTTCATAATTCGTTTGTAGACGTCCCAAAATACATTTCATTTCATTTCATTTCATTTTACCAACAAAATTAACAATTTTGGTCCTGGTTGGCATTCTCTGTTTTGATAAGGTTTTGTTAGACTACTATTATGTGTTGAAAATATTATTTTTATTTGGCTGCAGATTTACATTGTAATATTGTTTGATTTTATAGAAAATGCAACAAAGAGAGTCATGTTCCCCGGAAGTGTGGTGAGACGGTTCAGGATGATATTCGGAAGCAGGAACGGAAGAAGAATGAAGAGTTTCAGACCACACAAGTTCTGAGGTTTGTGTTACCCCCCCTTATCTCATGAAATCGTGTTTGTTTAGCCAAAAATTCACTCAGTTGATTTGTTATGTATTGATTCTGTGTTTGTTTACTTATTTTGTGTAGAAGATGCGGAGGCTGTAAAAAACCTTATGTGAAGATAAGTGGGTGTGATTTTATCACATGTACTTGCGGTGTGGGCAACTGTTACAAATGTGGAGCTAGCAGAATAACCCACTCCCACTCTGACGCGTAAGTTGATTACACTACTTTACAAAATTTAGAGGTGGCCTTGCATCTGGCCGGAGCTTGTAGGTTTCTTACGTTATTTGATGTGTTGAAACCGAATCAGAGGTATTTTTTTCCGTTTAGCTCGTTTTTCCATGATATAGCTTGTTATAACTATTTTTTGTGCACAAACTTTTAAGGGTTTTTCATTGAACACACTTCCAAATTAAATAGCTTTCAAAGGTGCCTAACTAATGGAAAATTTTCCGCTGATTCCGAATATCACCTCAATTTTTCCATTTCACCGCTTCCAACCCCCGTTTAAAAAACTTGGAGAAACTGTGGGAAAATCCCAGTTTTTTTTGTCATTTTTTCTGCAAATTTCGTGAGCTAAGAATAGAAAATTAGTCCTGGAAAAATTCTTTTGGATCTCCATCTTGTAGAGGATATTCCTCCGTATCGAATGAGACCAACCGCGCGTTTTTAAGTCTGAAAATTTCGGAGGTGCAGTTTATTTTGTCAAACATTACAAAATCATGACCCTCAACTAAACCAGGTTCAACTATCAGCTCATCCTGTCTATTATACTTTTGTAATTAATGCACGCTATGTATGGTCATACCAGCCAAATATATATCTATCTAGCTGTTATGTAGGCTGCTCAAGTCGATTGGACGAGTAGGATAACAACAGTGAGCTCTGTGTTTTCTGAGGTTTGTTTACGCAGGTATGATGAGGTAACGCTCTCGGCCTACAGGCTCAAAACAGCTATATATATTTTTAAAAAACTGTACAGAAAAAAGGAATGTGCTGAAAAAATGACAAAAAACTGAGATTTTCCACACAAGTTATCGCAATTTTTTTTTTAAATAGAAAAAAGGGGTTGGAAGCGGTGCACTAGCAAAAGTGAGGTGATATTCGGAATCAGCGGAAAATTTTACATAAGTTAGGCACCTTTTAGAAGGCATTTAATCTGGATGTGTGCTCAACGAAAAATCCTGAGAAGTATGTGCACAAAAAAGTGAAAACAAGCTATATCATGGAAAAACGAGCTAAACGAAAAACGTTCCAGTCATGCAGCATGATGGTATGAGCGAATTCTCTTAAATTATCTATCATAATAATACGTTAAATTACATTGAAATTTGAGCAATTTCTGTGGCAAGAAATGATTAAAACCCAGTGTTATGGTTAAAAAAAACTCGTAGGTACTAAATAAAATTTGGTGACTTAAAAAAGATTTTGGATGTTCAGGTTTTTTTTTTTAACAGTTAGCGAATTTTCGTAGAAAATGAAGCTATTGCAATGGCTCGGAAAACTTTAAAATCCAAATCTCTGAAACGAATCCTACGTGGACGACCAAAGAGCGCGAGCGAGCGACCCGTGCGTTCGAGCGAGCGACCAGCTGATTTCAAACAAGGTAAACCGAACGAAGTGTCCTACGTGCCACCGCCCGACGCCGCGAGTCGGCCTGAAGTCGCACGCTTGGGTTTGATTTTCAAACCAGTTTGATTTTGGTCGCACGCTCGCCTGGTCACTTTACCGGGAGGTTACATTTTTGTGTTCAAATTATTGTTTGTGTTCCCGTATTCCTCTCATTTTTTCTCCCTGGAAATGGCTGGGACAGCGAGACAAGAAGACGAAGACACAATTTTTTTTTTTTTAATCCCTTCTCCCATACTTCAAAAAGCTGGAGGAAATTGAAAAACTAAAAGTTAGGAATGAGTTCCAAAGTATTTTGATAAGGGAGCTTTCTCGAAAAGAGAACTCCCTTGATGATTAATAAACTAAATTAAAAATAAAATGTTTTATAATTTATTACGTGCGTACTTATTTATTTATTTACCGGCTAGTTAGCCCAATATACAATAAGGAAACTATACATGGAAAATACAGATAAAATGAAAATATAAATTTATACAGAGTAGAAAAAAAATTAAATCAATACACAAAAGGTAATAATAGTACCTTTTACTAGGCTGCAAATTTAGAACAATGGGAAATGATGTGGTTTGTAAATACGGAAAAACTATTGAAAAATAAATCAAGGCAATTATTCTCAGCTGCTATTAAATTATAATGTCTAGCCCAAGGATACTAGACTAAGAAGGTAGGGGTCACGAAAAAAGGGGCTGGCCGTCGTGACGTCACTGGCACCAAGCGACTGCCTGGGCTCCCTTTACTTTCTATTGCAGCCCTTGCGCACCAAGCTTTTACTGAAAAACCGAAAGTCATATTAACATCAAAATAGCTGGACACGTGGATACCTACCTAGTAGATAGGTACTTAAGTATTTAAACCATTTCACACCACCTTTCTTTCGAAAATGGTAGAACAGCGAATATTCAAGTGCGAACTACCCAATTTTCATCTTGTTCTCTTTTCTCCGGGCTATCTTCTCTTTTTTGAATAAGTCGATGATGCCAGTATTTAAACGGAATGAAGCTTTAGGGTTTTTTAATATGTACACTACGCTTGATTAGTTTCAAATAACGAGTATATTAATTCACAATGTAAAATAGTATTAGAGATTTCATGAAGCTGACAATAATAATCAGTAGTAATTACAACAAATAGGTACCTATATATACACAATAATATTAAAATTATGACCTACGTACAAAAACTATACAATGTACTGTACAATATCCCTACAATAGAATATATTAGGTATGATAGTATTTCTCTAACTGATGATTTTAACCATTTTTTTGTGGTTTTCCGATTATCGCTTCTCGACCGTTTCTTCCCCAACCATTTGTTCTCCGTTTTTTTCAAGTTGAGACATTTCAGTCTCATGAATGTGCGGGTACGGATGTAACAGGACACGGTGAAGTCATCAATATCTTGATGCTTTTCTTTTATGGTGTTTATCAATCTTGAAAAGACACCCGGACATCGATCTATGTAATCACCATGGAAGTTTTGGAATTCTGTTTCCAACTTTTTTACACTATTCAGCAACTCTGAATTGACGAAGACGACGTTTAATCGTACCTTCACTGGGGAGGGGGTATTTCAGAACGTCTCTCACGAAAACCAAAGCTTTATAGGAAATAGATCGAAGAGTGACTGCTTTTGTGATGTCATCAGACGACCAACTGCTGCATCTTCCTTTAGTTAATACCTGTTGCTAACAAGTCGAAAATGTAGTATCAAAAACATGAGATATGTTTTTTAATTTAAGGATTTCATCTCTCGCACTGGCAAGCTGTTGTTGGAGAAGTTTATTTTCTTGTTGTAGCCTCATATTTTCAGCCATCAAGAAAACTACCTCTGCAGGTCTTTCATTAAGAATCTCATTACGATTATCTACTTCTTGTATTATTGAGTCCTCAAATGCCTAGTCTTGGATGCCGTCAATAATATTTTCTTTAGAGCGTAGGACTTCCTCAATTTCTTTACGGGTATTTCGCTTTTGTACTCGTGCTTGACGTTGTGCAGGACCAGTTTTATTTTCTGCCAAGCTTCTTAAAGTAACTGCAAATGCGGGACTACGTCAGGCTTCAGCTTGTATTTTAGAGGAAGGCCCAATAATTCACCTAAAAAATGAAGAAAAAAATACCGTTGACTTTATTTTATGTCTAGCTCTTCGTTCCTTAGCGATTGTTAGGAACGATTAGAATTGTTTCGAAGAAATGATTTTGTTGTTTTCCTCTGGAATATAATATATAGTAATATATTTTTTTAGTAACTCACCTTTCAGATCTCGCAAGTAGTCACATTGGTCAAAATGTGCAGAGCAGACTCGAGCTTTTTCAACCGAAAACGAATCAGACCGTTTGCACGAATTTAACCACTTTAATCGATAAACATCGTCGCGAGGAAATCGGTGAAAATGCAACCCTGAATCTTTGTTATCGCTGTGATTTGAACACCCACAAACGGCACAACAAACCATCATGAACCGTCGTCAAACAGGCAGAAATGCCAACTGGCTAACTAAATTCAAGCAGCCGAGCTGAGTGGAAGGTGCCAGTGACGTCAGAGGGCCTGGGTTTTCCCCGCGGCCAGCGGTCGTGACCGCTACCTTCTTAGTCTAGTATCCTTGGTCTAGCCATGCGATATAGGGGGTTATTTAACAAATAATTAAACGGGACAAAAGGGACGGAAAATAAATCATTACCTACTTCTTCTAGCCTTGTACTTGCCTGATTGTCAACATCAATCTTTCCTCAGCTCCTAAGGGCCTTTGAAAATTGGTAACTGGATGATTAGTGTGGTGAAATCCACCCCCTCTTGTCAACAGCCCTTTTCAGGGCTACCAAAAAGAGGTAGACACAACACAAAAATATTTACAAGACGTCGAGTTATAACTCCGTCAAACAAAATATTTCACCAGAGAGAAAATACTAAATTCTCTCTCAAAAGTGAAATATTAAATAATAACACACAAGGCGACCTCCCTAAACATTTACTGGGCGAGAGAGATGCGACAAGCATCTCGAAACAAGTCGCCTTGAATGAGAAACCTCAAACAGGAAAACTCAAGGTCGTCCAGCCACCCCCGGGGACCCCGTCGCAGCGACGGACGTGGGGAAACCACCTCGAAAGACCAACTCAGCTATCATACTCGCAGATACTGAGAAAACAATGTGCGAACCAATGAGATTGCACAGTCGAATTTATGAAATTAAGCGGACCAACCAGGAGGCGGCAGGAGGCGGCCACCTCCCTATAAATACCCCGCTGGGAGCCCTCCGAAATTCATTCCACTCTCCGCTCTCGACGACTACACTTGGACGTACGAAGAATTCTACACGCTCTACGCTGACGAACCTTCTGCATCCCGAGTTCATCTCAAGAACGGCTTCCTACTGCTTTCTACAAGGCATACCTTCTCTCCACACAGATCTCGCATTGGCATCTACGAGTCCAGTGATTATTCATCCTGCTCATTGCCCAACGTAGTTCATCTGTCAGGACGCCACCCGGTACATCTATCGATATTCTCTTTAGATCGTACGCCCGAGGGACGTTCCGAGCCGTGTCGCCCGGGTTTCGTAGCATTAAGCTCGTAACCGACCGCTGTGGGCACGCCGGTAAATTACTCTGCTCATCCGCTCTAATTTACCGTCCAAGGAAGTCTTTTTCAAGACTGCGAGGTAGGACCCTGACATACGAGCATTGGAAAGACGCTCTGTCAAGCGAGTCCACCTCCCAAACCCTCTATTTTTCACACATAGAGGCATCGAAACGAGCTAAAAACTCGGTTATTTCGATGGAACGTCGGCCGTCTTATTTCCCCATGCAAGGGGAGGCAGACGACGGCGAAGCCGGGCCGCGTAGCCCCCGTAGCGCTCCCTACAGGCTACCCGGCGAATCCGCTGAACCCAGCGACGGCGTAAGGCGCGATCCTCACGCCCGGACCGCCTTCTCACCCGACGTATTCGTTAAAGAAACGTTCGATCAAGCCTCGCCTATACAAAAGATCGAGGATACCTTTCAGACTCGCTCTGAAGCCGACCATTACGATTCGACCAAGCTGTCCGAGTACCCACGATATTCGACGCAGGCCTACACGGCCGATCCGAGTGTCAAATACACTCCAAATGTGCAAAAAGCGAAGGATACTTTTCAGTACCTCAACCAAGCTCAACATATTCCCCCTACAGATATAAATCTTAGGCCGGAATATTACAAAACGGCTCAGTACCAAACTGATCGAACCCAGCACCCGCTATGCGAGCCCAGTGCTCCACGCGGCTGCGACACGAACTACCTCCCATTTCAGTCCGCCAAGCCAGTTGACCTTGGCGGATCCGCTCACATTCCTTACGGGAATGACCCGGGGTCTAACCCGCATAACCGGAATATAAATGTCCGACTTGGCCTACCTACGCCAAGTAAAACATATTTAAATCCACTACAATACTATACCACATACCAGTTTAATTGAGATCCTGATCAATATGAATTTCAACCCGTATTTCATAAAGTGGACAGAGAGCTATTTATTGAATCGTGAACAAAGAGTCAAAATAGGGGACCATTTGAGTGATGCTTGTACATTCCAATTTTCCGTCCCACAGGGAACCGTTCTGGCTCCTTTATATTATATAATATATAGTAATGGTATTTTCTCCTTAGATATTGACGGAAAAAATGTATGTTTTGTGGATGATTCGGCATTGGTAGTGACAGGGGATTCATGGGAAGAAGTAAAGAGAAAGACGACCTGCAACCTTCATAAAATAAACCAATGGCTGAAAATGAAAAATCTCAAATTAAACTTTAACAAAACAAACTATATAACGTTCGCATGGAAATCCTCAATGATTCCTGATTTGGGCCCAATAGCATGTCATCAATCTGAGATGTGCGAAATAAACTGCAGCTGTCCGACCATAAAACAGGTACACGTAACAAAATACTTGGGGGTAAAAATAGATCAGTGCCTTGGGTGGGATGAACACATAAAAGATTTATCTACAAAAATAAGAAGGTTGCTACCAATGTGTCGGGAAGTTCGTAACTTTATGACCCTGAAAATAAAGAAACAATTCTACCACGCAATGTGCCAGTCAGTACTGATTTATGCCATGCCAGCCTGGGGTTCAGCTTTCAAAACTAAACTTCAGCCTTTGTTTACGATTCAAAAAGCCCTGATCAAGGTCCTATTAAAAAAACCCATTAGGTTTGGGACAAGGGATTTATTTAAAGAATTTCAAGTTCTAGACTTATTTAGACTAATAGATAAATCTACTATAATTTACATTTACAAACGATTTCTAACAGGGGGATTTGAAATAGTAAGTAATATTGGCACAAGAAGTTCAAGCAAGATTACCCTAATTATACCAAGATTTAATACTTCCGCTGCACAACGTTCACATCTATATAGAGGGATCATCCTTTTCAACAACCTACCTAGCAAAATTATTTCAACTAGTGTATCGCTTAGTAAATTCAAAGAAGATCTGAAGAAGCACTATATGTCTTGACTGTTTCATTTTGTCTAATCATTTATGTTATTTCAATTATTATTTACTCCTTAAATTCTGAATTTTCTATTATTTATGTAAACCAATGGAGAATAGAGTACAATAGAAGTATATACATACATACTTTATCTTATAATGTTAAAGGTGGATAAAAGAGAATATAATCTTTGATATTACTTTTTGTAATGCAACGATGTATTTCATATGAAAATATTTCACAAACTGAGAGATTGGGTTTTTGTGGTAAACACAAACTGAAACCTTGACAGTAACTATAAATACAAGTATCAATGAAATGATACTGGAGTCGGGATTGACATCCCAACACCCCTCGAGAGTAGAAGTAATCCTTTTTCAATCTCTTCACGTACATAATGATATCGGATATCTATATGTTTCGTGCGTGAATGATGGCAGGGATTTTCAGCCCACTCTATAGCTCCCTGACTGTCCGTTTTGATTGAGATAGGGGCTTGAGGAACACCGATGCACGAAAACAGCCCCCTCAGATATGCGGCTTCTCTAGCTGCGTCTGATATGGCGACATATTCAGCTTCGACACTGCTTCTCGCAACTGAATGCTGCTTCCGGGATTCCCACGAAATCGCTTCTCCGCCAAACTTGAAAAGATATCCAGTGTACGAATGGCGGTCAATGATGCAATTACCCCAATCTGCATCACTGAATCCTTGTAGTGGCTCATCCGTTTTCTTGAAGTGCAGTCCATCTTCACGGGTGCTACTGAGATAGCGTAGGATTCGTTTGGCTACCATCCAGTGCTCTTGATCATGTTCTTGATTGAACTGACTGAGGAAACTAACTGCATGAGCAATATCTGGCCTTGTTGCTATAGCCAGATACATTAGTGACCCCACTAGAGATCGGAATGGGAGTTTTTCATCTGGAATTTTAGGCTTGCCCAATTTTAGGCCCACTTCTAGTGGCGTCGACACTGGTTTACAGTTTTTCATATTAAATTTGACAAGAAGGTCTGAAATGTACTTTTTCTATGA